>JBBPOK010000030.1:0-117652 GCA_038091415.1 Leccinum variicolor | reverse complement strand
CGTCCTCTGTGAGAGTGACGGTTGGGTACATGATCTTGGTTGTGGCGGAGACGGAGGTAAGTTCGCTGCCGAGGACGTGGAGGAGGGTGTCGAGGTGATGTCCGAGATTGATGTCGATCAAGGATGCACCTGTGGGGAAAGGACGGACGGCCATCAGCCTAAGGGACAAGACTCGTCAGGAAGCCGTTTTTACCTGAAGAACTGTCCGTCGTGTAGGCGATGGATCGTTTCACCAGTGGGCCCCAGGCCAGCAGTTCCTGGTGGGTGGTTGCGATCTGCCGAGAGGTCAATCAGAAGCTCCCTCTCGCTCCATAAAGGGGACACGTACGACGCTGCAAGACAACATCTTTCCTATCTTTCCAGACGCGATCAGCTCTTTTGCCTGTACATGCCGCATCTTAGCAAGCTGACGGATCCCCGAGCGTCGCGAACGGGCGTCACCTTGTTCAATATAGGGGAATGTCTGCCCTGTAGGCCAATGATGCTCCGCACGCCGTTTTGACGCGCCAGCGCGGCAAGCTCCCGTGTCTCCTGAACGTTCCTCCCAGCTGGCCACTCGATGAAGAAGGGCTTCTTGGCATGGATGACAGGCAGAAGCGCCTTCCTGTGTTCGGGCGCCTTGACGGCAACGACGACGAAATCGACGTCGGGATCGTTGGCGATCTGGGTAGTGTCGCCGTAGTAGGCCTTGACGGGGTGTTTTGTCTCTTCAGAGAGGCGTTGCGCCGAGGCTCGTGCGGAGGCTTCGTTCGTGGTGGACACGGCCACGATCTGGTAGGTGTCGCCGAGACTCCGGAGCGCGGGCTCGAGAACTCTGGCCCACCCGGCTGCGCTGAGGCCTACGAAACCGACTTTGATCGTCATACTTTCAGGTTGGTTCTTTCGCAGTGGTACGATGTTGCGAGACCGAGCTCAGATTCCTGGGTACATACCATGATTTGTAAAGTTCGAGTCATCTGAGTCATCGCGGTTCCATGCCGGAACTCGTGGCATGGAATAGCCACGAATCTGATGAAAACGCGGTGCACGGATCAGTCTTCTGATGCGGAAGCCTGGTGCTTCGTATACCACATGGATGGGATGTAATACGGGGATGTGACGCCCTGTAGACAATGTCTAGTGATGAGCCTATTGATCCTTTGGAGCGACGGCAGAACGCGTAACCTGGACTTGCCAAGGCTGCGGGACTGATGGAGTCAATGATAAAGCATAGCCTTGCCTGTGGGCTCAGTCACCCTCACGTAACATTCATTTCAAGTTGGCTTAGCACAGAATACATCTACGTACATCGAGAGTAATGTCCAAACGTAAAAGCTCACGAGTTGATGGCAGCGGTGAATTGTTGGATAGCCTTCTCCGGGTTCTCCCAAAAGATGAAGTGGTTTCCTTCCGTGTGTGCTACGAACTTGACGTCCCTCGCCTTTTCCGCATGACTGCCGAACAACGCTTCCGGGGGATCCTCCAAATACTTGCGCAACATCCACACGGTCGACACCAACGTCCCTGCGCTCGCCCCACTGCTCATGAACACCACCCGCACATGTGGATACTTTTCCGCGCGCGCTTTGTCGAGTAAAGCACGCTTGGTAAGTACCGCGAACGCGCTGACGTCGCAAAAGAGAAGCTTTCCATCGCACCCGGCGACTCCAAACGCCGCCACATCCGTGTATTTTGCACGTTCCTCGTAGGAAATATCATGCATCGAGCGCGGGATGACCGACGAGGGGTTGTTGAACTCGAGGTCGTCCATGTTCTCCGAGGTGATGCTCTTGTGAACATAGTGGGCGGTGGCCCACTCGAAAAAGGTGTCGAGGCGCTTTTGGTCGTCGGGCTCGAACCACAGATCGATATTGTGTTTGACAGAGCTGGGTATGCCCAGTGCGACTGAATTCGCATCTGAAAGGAGTGTAAGGATGAGAACTGGCGGGCCATGAAACGGTCCTTACCGTGGGATAAGATCGTGTGAAGGTATTTGCGCAGCGTCGACTTCGTTTCCTCTGGGAACTCGTCGATGTACGCCAAGAGCGCAAGGACGTGTATCCCTCCAAGAGACCACCCAATGAGTGCGATACCGCCTTGAGGACCTTTCGGATCTGCCAACGGGATGTTCTGCTCTGTGGCAAATTTTGTGAGGAACGTCGCGATTTCCAGTCCCTGTGCGCGGAAAAACGGTTCCACTTCATCGATCTTCTTTCCAAACCCTACAGCCGTCAATTCTTCGTCTCGAAAGCCACTCGAGGGTGAGTAGCCCCGTCGATTGAGACTGACGATGCGCAGGTTGTGCGCATGGGCAAGAGGAAGGAGTCTCTCGAAAACCACTGTCACACCGTGAAAGGATCAAGTTATCGCTTGTAAAGAGAGCAGATCGAAGTGATCGAACCTCCGTTGAAACCCATTCCATGGACGAACACCCATGTTGTATAGTTTGGGGTTGCAGGGGCCCCGCTATCCAGGTATGTATACTCGTGATCGAATACTCTGAGGGATTTGAACGCAACAGGAAAAGACATCTCGTGTCGGATGTTTCAAGGGAGTGGCCAAGGAAGTAACTCGACCGTATCGAGACAGTACTACCACCGATGCTACACAGGAAGCAATTCTTATAGCCTGAAAACGTGGCGCTCGCTTGCACAGGATTGATCAAGTGACGTGAAGTACTAGCTGATTCGGATGGATCGAATTAATTCTGCCACTGCATCGATGACCTTGCGCGATGCCAAGAACTTATGGGCGAGTTGTTACCGATCGGGTTGAGCTGAATGCTCCATCAGATCATCCCGACGACGTTAGTTGATAAGCACCATCGATCATGTGCCGCGCCCAGAGATACCATCTCTCCATTCTGAATCGTCAAGAGTGCGGCGGAATGTATTATTGTTGGGCGTCCCGCAGCCGTAAACCTGACGACAATGTAAATATATCATGTCGCCACTCATCAGATCGTGGTGCGATGCACATGGGGCTATGCCAAAGTTCCTTCAAATGGCACTATGTAGTCGCCTGACCTCAAGTCAACGACAATATTATAGTTGAAAAGGCGCTGGATCATGGATGTGTATGAATGTGTTTGTTCTCTGAGATCGATATCAGCTTTCGCTTTCCCATGAACCGCCTCTGATTGAACCAAAACTATTCATTGAGGTAAATTGTCGATGTTGCTGATTCGGATTGATTGGCTGAGAGCTTTGCGACCGTCCAACAGGAGCTTCTAGCGCCAGTGTCCACTATGCAGGCGTCCTCTGTCAATCTTGCCGTCACCTTTGCGACCGCATCACCATTCCTCTCCAACCCGACCAGCCTTGCAAACATGCATCCAGCCCTTCACAATCTCCAATACACAAAACAAGCGGGGGAACTGTCGGATGTGCTTGTATTCGCCGTGCCAGCCGCAAACGACGGGGCAGGAAAAGACCAGGTCGTGCAGGCGCTCCAAAGTTTGGAAGGAGTGCTGAGGGTCGATGTACAAGAGCCGCGCAAGAGGGTGAAGAGAGATGAATTTTAGCGAACTACGATTTAGCCTTGTTTGTACAACTGTAGTTCCAACTCACTGACCACGTAAGAGCTGAAATGCGGGTTGCATTCGTCCATCCAGACCTCGGAATTGGTGCGTGTTGTGTTTTTTAGCAAGGAACAGCACAAGCCAACCCGTCATTGAATACAAGGCGGCGCTGAAAGGCTGGTTGTTGACGCAGCGCTTGGTTTGCAATCACTTGGTCACACCGTCGACATCTACACCTCACACCACGACCCAGACCACTGCTTTGACGAGACTCGTGACGGTTATTTGCATTCTTCTCCTTCTCGTCCGTATCCTCATCTCCTCCTCGACAGGTACTCTCCGCGTACATCACGTCGTCCCTCCCTTCCCCCGTGCATGGCGCGGCAAATTCCACATCCTTTTTGCGCACGTACGACAGCTCCACCTCATTCTGACGCAATTCTTGCTTCGATCCACGCCACCCGAACACGACGTTTTCTTTGTAGACCAGCTCTCGACATGCATACCCCTCCTCCGAATGTTTTGCGGGAGACGCGTGCTTTTTTATTGCCATTTCCCTGACAAGCTGCTCGCACATGGGGCCTTTGTGGAAGGCAGATTTCAGAAGAAAGGTGCTGGGCTGCTCAAAACGTTATATCGCTATCCCATGGATTGGCTAGAAGAAGTTACCACACGTACGCAGATCGTGCTGGTTATTAGGACACCCTGACGTTTACGTCTTCTCAGGACAAGCTGACACGCTTGTTGCCAACTCCAAGTTCACCGCACGCATCACTGAAGCTCATCTCAGTTCCATAAGGTCGACACCCAGGGTCGTTTATCCAGGCATCAACATCAAAGCGTATCAGACGCCTATCGAGTTGACAGCACCGGATATCGTTCAAATCGCATCGTAAGGCGAACTCTTCGCTGTTACAGACGCCGCTCACGAACTTATCAAGACAGCGGCCTACGCTCGTCTCGTTGAATCGCTTCGAGATGAAGAAGAATGCTGCGCTGGCCATCGACGCGTTTGCTCTATTTCGAGACAAGGGTTCGATGCAGCAGTTATCCCGGAACATGCGCCTCGTCCTTGCCGGTATGGTTCTGTATGGAGTATTCACCCCTTGTGGCAGCTCATTCTCCGATAGGTGGCTATGACCCCCGCCTGGAGGACAACATCCGCACGTTGAATTATCTCGTCGAACGTGCACAATCAAGCAATCTTTCGTTCAACGTCATCACACCTCCACAATCCAAAACCTCTGCTCCCTCGTTCGCAGACACGACGGAACACGAACCAGACGTTCTTTTCCTCCTGAACTTTACCACCTCGCAACGATCTGCCCTACTTCAATCGTCGTCCACGCTCGCACTGTTGTATACGCCTGCAAACGAGCACTTTGGCATTGGCCCCGTGGAAGCCATGATTTGCGGTCTGCCCGTTTTGGCATGCGACAGCGGTGGCCCAACGGAAAGCATCGTAGACCAACCTACAGAACAACGAACAGGCTGGCTTCGAACGCCCGAGCCCGGGATTTGGGCAGACGCGCTGGAGGAAATATGTCGGATGGACGCGTCGACGCGGGCATCGCTGGCGCAGCGGTCGAAAGACCGTGCGGAGTCGGTGTTTGGAATGGAGCCGATGGCAAAAGAGCTCGAGAGGCTGTTGGTAGAGACGGCAGAGATGGGTCCTGTGGACACTGGGTCGATGAAAGGACTCGCGTTCGTACTTGCTTTTGTTGTCGGAGTCGTGCTTGCCGTCCTCTATCGTCGTTATGCGTAATCATTGGCTGGCGTCGCCTGCGTCTTTCTGCTCCCGATTGTGCGAGGTGATCAGATAGGCCTACATTTCAGATGAAGAGCGTGTTCTTGAGTGAACCCGTCTCCAATGGACCATCCATCCATCCAAAAAAAATTTCAAGTCAATTTTTGTCCCGTGTGGAGTGCATGTACTCTATGAGGACAGTCTATCTAAGCGTGGGACTCCTATCCCCTACAACTTCGTCGCCAGTGTGCGAATGCCCCGAGGTGGACGAACCACTCGGTGGACCGCCGATCCCGCCGGCCGTTTTAAACGCCACAGACCTCCGCCGTAGTGCTCTCTCAGTTCGTGTCGTGTACACTTCGGCAATGTGGGTGACAGGTACCAAGGCCCTTGACCCGTCTTTCGATCATGCGATCAGGATAGGAGAATAATTGATCATATTCTCAAAGGTATGCAATAAAAGTAGAGACAAAGACCTATTCGTGAACGCCTACCAAATCGATCAGCATTCCTTCCCGTGGAGGTGCTTTGTCGTCAGTCGTGGCGGGTGATCGAAAAGTCTTTGAACCAGGTATATTGTTGCTTTGGGGTGGCGTACGCTTTACCGTGACCTCCGAAGAAGGTGCTGGGCGGGGATGAATATTAATGCGCTGTGACTCGGATCATCGAATAATTACCTGAAGAAAAGACCTAGGAACTCCACAGGCTGTTCCGACCCGGCTGCAGTCACTCGTAGTGTAGTGTTAGTAGAGCGAGGCAAGAGGCAGATCTCTTACCTGTCAACTTGTTCTTCCTAACCCGTTGAGTGATATGCCTATAGAAGACGTCCGTCCGATGGATCATCGGTTGCCCATCGACGACCAGCGTGAACACGCCGTCGTTCTCTCCCGGCGTATTGAGAACGACAGTTTGCTCCAGGTGCGTCCAATCTCCGGCTGTGAAATTGAAGGCACCTCGACCGATGGAGAATCCATACGTAGTGTCGCAAACGGACGCCACGTCCGCGCACAACGCCTCTGTTTGTCTGTCCTTTGGCGCGTACTACCAAGGGAAAAAGGTGTACTTGGTACGCAAAAAAAAGGGAGAAGAAATAGATCGGCGCGCATACCAGATAAAGCTCTCCAATGCCCTGCGGGCGCCACATCATTCGCGTGCTGAAGCAGTCATCGGCAGATTTCCCACCCGAGCACCCAGTGTGTCCACCGAACAATCCCGGTAGCTTTCCCCCCTTGACCCACTCGAAATCGACGGGGAAAAAGACACTATATTCCAACGTAACGTTGTGTGCACCGGACAGGTTTAGCGGGGTCGCATAAAAGTCGGCGCCGCCCTCGGGTTCGCTGCTCGGGTTCACGGATTTGGCTGGGTAAACCAGCTGTAGGACCGTGGTGTCAGGGAACGGGTAGGGCTCTTGAAGGGATTTGACGGTTGGAGCGATTGCTTGGGGTGGAACTTGTGGGACGATGTGAAGGTTCTGTTGGCCGCTGGGAAAGTATGTGATGTTGAATGCCGAGAGATCCGTCATCTGCGGGGGTGCAGCCCATAAAGTGCGATTGCTCCAAGAGGATGGTGGGATTGTGGGTGCTGTTGCAGGTGCAGTTGTGGTCACGACCACGGTGACAACGCTGGTTGAAGGTGGCGCTACACTGATGGTGGTCGTCTCGTAAGTGGTTGTGAGTGTGGTTATGAACGATGTTGATGCAGGAGGTGAGGCAGACTGTGAAGAAAGGGGAGAGGAAGAAGACGAGATAACAGATGGAGGGTGAGAGACAGTGATAGCACTCGATGGACCGTCGAATTGCGAGGACGTAGTGTCGGTATGTTCCACAAGGGAAGTCGACACGACAGGTACATTGGAGGTGATGAGAAGCAGGCTGTTGAACTGCGAGGATAGACTAGCATCAGTCGCATATTGCGTCAAGTTGGATGAAAGCTGGGGCTGGCTCGATGTAGCCGGGGCTGCAAGCACTCCACAGGCGATCTGCGCTAGATGATAGAGAATAAAAATCATCATCCAGACCTTTTCGTAGAGAGTAGCACTAAGGGGCTAGCAATGATTCGATCCATCCCATGCAGCGGTTGCGATCCAGACTGATTACTTAGTGCGCTGAAACTATTGTCGCAGACCGGCAAGTCGGTGAAGATAAACATGATTTTTGATCAATAGAACCATAGGCAACCCATGTTCCGCGGTCCGGTCACCTGCGGTCTTGAATGGGTGAACAATATGAATTGATAGATCATGATGCATGATTCATGACCTGGAAGTTAGCCGACCTCTATTGGTGTAAAGAATTTCAGGCAAAGCATACATCAAGTAGTCTGACCTGCTCTGTGATAATGGGTACTGCCAGTTAGTCGTTAGGGTCGTCCAAGGTGCCGGTGAGGGGAGCACCAAACGAGAGGATTACATAACCAACCTCCTTGTTCACCACGACTGCTTTTCACATTTATGTTTTCATCTTCGTACGCACGACCATGATCTCGAACATATTTCCGGTTACGTTGCGCCTTTTACTGGCTTCGCTGCTTTGGAGAGAGGACGTGCCACCTCGCACCTCTCGAAATCTGTCGTTTCAACTGCGACACCAACACGCAATCACGAACACATCGCGTGTTGTCTTCTCCAACATTGATTCATCTCAGCTCCTCGTTCACTCGCTAAACACACCCGAGGACCCGTCCGACTACGACGTAGGCACCCGCCGCCTTATCACGCATCGACCTTCTTCGTACGCGGCCTTCTACGATGCCCGCCTTCGCTCGATGCGTCACGGCCAGAACGATGGTGCTCTATGGAGTCAAGAAGAAGTGCTCGGTCCGGATGTGACTGACCGTGAAACGTTACTATGTCTTGCGAAGATGTCCTTTAATGCCTACAGCGCAGGACCCGACGTCGGTTGGTACGAGGTTGACGGGTTCAACGCTGCAAGTCAATCTATATTCTTTCTGTGCGATATGTGCTCATCATTCGTGTAGACCATCCCCATTGGATGGCAACCCACGGACGATGGCCTTCGTGGTCACGTTTTTGTGTCGGAAGACAACTCTACTGTCATTCTTTCTTTGAAAGGCACCTCAGCTGGGTGGATCACTGGTGGAGGAGGTCCCACAGTACGAAAGGACAAGCTGAACGATAATATGCTATTTTCCTGTTGTTGCGCTCGTGTGGGTGCGACATGGAGCACCGTCTGCGGGTGCTACGAGGGTGGCGGGAAATGCAGTCAGGAGTGCATAGAGACTGCGCTCCAAGATGATGATCTATACTATTCGGTCGGAGTGGTAAGCGATCTTGCTTTTTAATCCGAGCCGCTGACGACAAATCGATCCTGCAGAACTTATATAATAATCTCACTTACATGTATCCGAATTCTCGTATCTGGATAATTGGTACGTGATTATCCGTTTCTATCTTTCTTCTGGAATCACACTTCAAAGGTATCGAGTACTAACGTGAATTCACAGGTCATTCATTGGGCGGTTCTGTCTCCTCCCTCATTGGAGCTACTTTTGGTGCACCAGTCATAGCTTTTGAAGCACCGGCCGAGAAGCTTGCAGCTACTCGGTTGCATCTCCCCTCTCCGGTGTGTTGAGTCTGACATTTTCATTGATGCCGTGTTAACATGCTGCAAAGCCATCGACGCAGCACATCACTCATATCATACATACAGCAGATCCGATAGCTATGGGAGTATGCACCGGGGTCACATCCACCTGTTCAATTGCTGGTTATGCTATGGAGACTAAGTAAGCAGTCGATGCTATCTACATATTTAGTTGGAAGTAACTAACGACTATCCTACAGGTGCCACCTTGGCCAGGTTATATTGTATGATACGGTCACTAAGCTCAAATGGGGTGTAGATATCCGAACACATTCGATAGGGGAGGTTGTCGACCGCTTGCTGTCTCAGGATCTCGAGTGGGCTGATGAACCCCCACCGAAAGACGAGGACAACAGCGTCTCGGTGATAACCTGGCCCTGGTGGGGCAGCGGGGACAAGGATAAGGACAAGGAACCCAAGAAGGTGAAGCTTCCGGTGCCGGTGGCGAAAGAAGAGGTGGACTGTGTAGTATGTTTTTGTTTCGGTTTATCATTGAAGGTCAGCTGACACCTCTGACAGGATTGCTTTAATTGGGAGTACAGTGAACCAGAAGAGTAGATCACGATCAATACATTCATTGATTCCCCTCGGTTAATAATGGTACTGATACAAACGTTTCCTGGATGTTTGAATCTCGTCGGCAGGTCAATATCATTTAAAGAGTATACCGTTTTATGCTGATTGAACCCTTTTAGTGAGGACGTTGACCCCACCGGTGTCAGCCCTTTTCACCCCGCATGTTTTCCATTATCCAGAGGCAAGGTCTTCACACTATTCCGGGTAACAAGAGTCAAGCTCTTGAAGTGCGGACATGCCATACTACCAAAGTAGATTGGTCGTTTGACCAACGAAATGTCAGCGAGGATGATTTGATCCCATTTCTCCCTTAGAGAGGATTAAACGACACAGGCAGCTATCAAGCTTCAAGGGCCGATGGCATTCCAGATACATATCAGTGCCCACATACAAAGCCGACAAACGTTTGACTCGGAGGATCTGTGAATTTCCAGTTCAAAATCTGCTTGCAGTGATCTGGGTACCGATCCAGGGTCCTTGGCAGTTCTTTCCCCGCTGACCCCGGCAGCAGAGAGGTGATTCCCAGGACCCGAGGCGCCAGCTTGAGTTACAGCGGCCTCGTGAATTTTTTTTTGTGATTCCATTTGCGTCCAATTAGGGTCAGACCCTGTTGTAGGACGTACAATACTGCTCCCCGCCGCCCCAACAGGCCAGGCGTAAGGCCCCCATTGCCTATCGTCCCCGCGGACGGTTTTAAACGCGTGAATGCTAAATCAGCGTGACTACAATGACATATACTCCGACGGATCGTTTCCGGCGGATCATCGGTAAGAATGGAAAAGGGGGTGCGGCACAAACGCGTAACGTAGGAGGAGAGTGTAGTTCCGTTGTGTTGTAGCATCAGCTGGAGATGATAAGTTTCCCTCCTGCTCCCGGCCGACTTAGTAGTCCTTGCGGCGCCGAACATGATGGGTTGAGGTACCTCAACTTGGGAAATATATACGATGAGAAACAAGCCAGGGCCCCACCAGTGGCTCTATCTCGTAGCGTTTTTAATCTGAAAATCTCGCCCGTGAATGAACCTGTGCTCGACTGGTCTGAGAAATTTTAGAATTAATCAAAGCCAGATCTAGACAAGAGCAACGGTCAGGGCTCTCCACCCGAACGAACATTTCCGGCGGTGGGAAGTTGATCCCGAGCCCGAAAGAGCCGGATCGGGGACAAATTACCTTGAAGTTCGCCGGTCGCCCCATCACCTGTCGATGAATAAACTTGAAACCGTTGTTGTCAACGTCCGAGCGGCACATCCGAGCTTCGAGATCATGTGTTCTGCCTCGTGGCGGGGTTCCAATGGAAGCGTCACTTCCTTTTGATGCGGGGTCAGCTCTGCTCAGAGGTTCGCTCACACTCTGCACCGTTCAAGTCGTGTCATCGTTAGTATTATACAGAGGACGATCTCGCTACTTGGAACGCCTGTAAAATCCTACCCTCCCATACACGCGATATAAGTTACAATGATCCCTAGTACTATTCAAACCAATAAGGAAACAAAGAATGTACATCCAGAGCTGCCGCGACAAGCCGAGAACCTTCGAGCCACTTGCCAGGTTTTCGTAGGTCGATATCGATGGGGGCGCATCCGAAATGGATCAGCCCGTCCTGTTAGCACAGTGAGCGCCGTCAGCCTCCGCTCATACATTAAAATCGTAGGTCAGCCTCACGTAGCCATCATTATCGGGGCAACAGACGGGCTGTTGAGCGCACGACGCTCCACTTCCTGTAGGTGAGAACGTGATAGGGGTGCAACCGATCCCGACAAGACCATCATCGTGGGTGGGAAGGGTGATTCCCAGGAGTCCCGTAAGTTCAGCCACTGTCGTATCGGTCGTCTGTAGTGCGGAGGGTGATCAGTACACCGTCAACGAAAATGATCGTACACTCGGAAAGTGGAAATCTTACAGCGTATGTATTGACGCAGCATTGGATAGGGCCAGTCTCGCACCGGGGATATCGAGCCTCGAACACGTTGGGTGCGGCGGCAGTAGCCACAGCGAAGGCAGCGATGGTGAAGAGGACAGCACGGGCGCACATCCTCGTGGTGGCAGAAGGGACAGGCACTTGGGGACAGTGGGAGCCGTCTCGTTAGATATAGGTCTTAGGCAAGAAGCCCCTCAACACCCCCCTTTCCACGCACAGTGCACACAGCCCTTTGGCCGCACAATCCAGAATTCTCATTACGGCATGTCATATAACCACCCGGTACTTAGTCACACTTTCACAGCGAAATGCGAACGTTCTGACTCGCTTGTCGTTGAAAAGTACTATGTACTCGGAACACTTGAGGCGTACGCGACTGATATAAACGTGACAATGTTTCAAATCAGCGCTCATTTAGTGGCCCCCCGAACTAGTACTTCGGATCCCAGTACAGCCCTGCAGCGAGTCGCCAGGGTGGGCTGCGGTAGTACTACTAGTAGGCGAAGTTCTGAACTCAGCCCATGATGATCGATGAACGTTGAATGCGTTGAACAAACACACTGAGTGAGTGACTTATACTTACAGTACTCGCTGAGTGCCGCCTCTTGGCGCTCTTCCGTGGCCTAGTAACTGCAACACGAAAGAAAAAACAATAAGGTACTGGCAACGTTGCTCAGGGTTCAGCGTAGGTGATCCCCACAATTTACGGTGACACCGTGAGATGCGGCGCGGGCCTCCTAAGGATACATAACAAGGAATTCGATGCCGGCTGTAGGACCTTGGGCTGGGCGGCGATGCATACACTTGGCGACACAGCTTGCAGTGCCGTTCAGTTCAGCTCCGAGGATCACAGGTACTGTGAGTATGTACTTTATGTACATAGCTGATTGATTGAATACGTAACCAACTCACGTTGGTCAGCTTGAATCGGAGCAACGATCATTGGATGATACATTGATCACTTCTACCAGGTTATGCAAAGATCCAGATTCTCCTCTCGCTGTGTTTTGTATACCATAAATGTTTAATAGCAACGGACTCATCCATGTAGGCTCGAAATAAGCAAAACACCCCGTGTTGCTGTGCACGTCAAACAACAACGTTTTCTGGAGGCCGAAAATAGACTTTAAACTGTAAACTTTATCCATGAAACAACATACTTACCATTCAGCCACTGGCAGTACAGTATATCTATCAGGGTCCTAATTCAAATATTTATAGAATCGCCATTGACAATCTGGACTCATTGGAGATGAGTCCGCCACCCTAGTAAACCGGCTCGAACCCTCCAGTAGTGGTGGGTAGGAGCCTGAGTCGGTCGTTGTTTCGAGATCATATTTCGCCTCGTGGCGTGGTTCCAATCCGCACTCGCGTCACTTCCTTTTGATGCGGGGTCAGATCTAGAGGTCTGCGTGGTAAAAGTTTGTCAGGTTCGCTCACATGCTCTACACCGTTACGTTCAAGTGGTGTCATCGATACATAATATTTTTTGGTAATAATACAGAGGACGATCTCGCTACTTGGTACGCCTGTAGAATCCTACCATACACGCGATATAAGTACAATAGGAGTACTATTCGAACCAATAAGGAAACAAAGAATGCATATCCAGAGCCGCCGCGACAAGTCGAGAACCTTCGAGCCATTTGCCAGGTTTTCGTAGGTCGATATCGATGGGGACGCATCCGAAATGGATCAGCCCGTCCTGTTAGCATAGCGAGCACCGTCAGCCTCCGCTCATACATTCAAATCGTAGGTCAGCCTCACGTAGCTATCATTGTCGCGGCAACAGACAGGCTGTTGAGCGCACGACGCTCCATTTCCCGTAGGCGAGAACGTAATAGGGGTGCAACCGATCCCGACAAGACCATCATCGTGGGTGGGAAGGGTGATTCCCAGGAGTCCCGTAAGTTCGGCCACTGTCGTATCGGTCGTCTGTAGTGCGGAGGGTGATCAGTACACCGTTAACGAAAACGATCGCACACTCGGAACGTGGAAATCTTACAGCGTATGTGTTGACGCAGCATTGGATAGGGCCAGTCTCGCACCGGGGATATCGAGCCTCGAACATGTTGGGTGCGGCGGCAGCAGCCGCAGCGAAGGCAGCGATGGTGAAGAGGACAGCACGGACGCACATCCTCATGGTGGCAGAAGGGATGGGCACTTGGAACGAGTGAGAGCCGTCTCGTTAGACGCTGTGAAACTCGAGGCTTTCTATACATATAGGCCTTTGAGAAGGGCCCCTCAACACCCCCCCTTTCCACGCACACAGCTCTTAAATTAGCGGCACAAACCAGGATTCCATACGGCATGTCGTATAACCACCCAGAAGTACTTTCTATGTCATACGGCGCAACCGGGGGGAGCGCGTGACGGGGTGCCACAGTTGGGTGGTCTAGGGAAGCGCGACCCTAGAGCTAGATCTGAATCTGTGTGCGAGAAGAGGATACTCGGGCGGTCGGGTCTGCTTGCTCGTCCGTCTAACCTCCGAGGATAGGGTCGGGCGACCGGCCGTTAGAGGGTAAGGTCGACAGTACGAGTGGGGGCAGATAAGGGAGCGGGATAGTAGCGGTTTCGAGCCTGCGAAAGCTCTCGTCAGGGGGCTCCGCTACCCCTACCGCTGCCCGTCCGAGGCCGTTTAGGGTTCCAGCTACCAATCTTAGGCACTATCGAGGGAGTTGGCCAGGTCAGAGGCGCTAGTGGCATGTGAGGGCACGACCCCGGATAGATTGGTTGCAATTGGAGCAATAACGAGCGGGGACGAGGGAAGCTTCCTGCTTGTAGATGGTGGTGGAGGCGAAAGGAAGGTGGAGGCGATGCCCACAGGTTAATCACTGTTGGCTCGCAAAACCCTTCGAGAATACAATTTCGTAAAATGAAAATGTTTTGCAGACGCGGCGGCCCTGAGAAAACCCACTTGACTTTCATTTAGTTGCCTCTCCATATTATCACCTGAAGAGCAATAAGTCTGAATTGGTAGTGCCAGGAGTCACCATTCCAGCATGGTGTAATTGTGAGATACGGTGTAAGCGATACTTGGGCAATTTGAGCAACTCTCACCTCGTTTACGAGAATTGTGACTGAGGAAACATAATTTCGCGCCGATGGTGGGAAGTTCAACCAAGAAGAGTCCTTGTGGAGATTGCCAAGGGTCCCAGACCTTCTCAGAGGCCTCAGGCAATAGCCAGCCATTCGAATTACGTTCGTATTCGAGGGTATGAGACCGGACGCGGGAACCCGATTCTCGAACACCGCCAAGCCATCACTGACCTTCCGGTGATTCATACCTGAAATGGCTTTCCCCTCGAGCGCACATGCACGAACTCGTGCCACGCTTCTGCTTCGGAGCCCGGCTTGGACGCGTGGAACCTGAATGTGATCGATTGATCCGTCAAGAGGAAGGTGGAACCGTGGGAAAAATCAAACGCGTGACGACGCGACTTGAGCGGACGCGCCTGGACCTTCTTCGATATCAAACAATTTATACAAATGCCTTGCGCGCGCACGTACGCACTTCCATCATCATCCTCGTCCTCGTCAGCTGCCACTTACACTATTCACAGCGTCCGCGTCGAGTTTACCCCAAAGCACGACAAGTATCTAGTTCAGTACCTTGCAAAGTACTGTCCGACCAAGGAAGGCCGCAGCGGCCAGAAGATATACAAGTGCTTGATGGCCAACGTACGTTTTATCTGTCACACTGTGGCTCGTATCCTGATCTGGACCTGATCGCGCGCATGCAGGAGGAGAACCAGTGGCCGTGGGCCGCCCACCACACCGCGCAGTCCTGGCGCGAACGCTACGTCAAGAACTGGGAGAGGTTCGATGCACGCATTCTCGACCATCAGAAAAAACACGACGTGAAGCCCGGCGCGGGGAAGAAGAGAGCTGCGGAGCCCACGCCGGTCGAGACGCTCGGGCCGCCCGCGAAGCGCGCGAAACGTGAGGGGAAGGAGAGAGTGCCTAGTAGGTTTGTCCATGTTCTTTTTTTTTGTGGATGAACACGAACAATGATACCGTGCGCTAGTGAGACGCCCACGGAGCAGGGATTGTTTACGCAAGACACAAATCGGAGCCCGACCCCGCCGACGCCGACACCACCGAACCGACATCGTGCACCTCAACAAGCACCTCTTCCTCCCGAGCCAGAACTAACACGCGCTGAGGGCTCTCACTCTCGACGACCTACTGATAGGACCGAAACGCAACCCATTCCAGACCTTCCATCTGTACAAACGCGAGACGACACGCCCGAGTCTGTCGGAATGCGAATACCATCACCGACGGATGAGGAACCACGGCCTCGGTCTCTCACTTTACCTCGCCCCACGAAACGCTTCAAAGAACGACCTCGCGCTTCGTCTGACTTGTTTGCCTCCGATCCACCGACGCCCCAGGGGGATGCTGTCGTACCTGATGTCAGTGCTGCAGGTCCCTCATCACAGACTCGACCAACTCCATCTGCACCCCGTACGGGTGCAGATGGTATCCCCGTTCCCATTCCCATCGCTGCGCCTGCATACCCCCACGCGCCACCACGCCTCGTGAACACGTTCCAAGGTCAAGTCTTGGTCGATCGGAAAGGTCGTGTACCTCGCCTATTTTCTCAGGGAGAGAAAGACGCGCTCAAAGAAGAAGAGGAAGAAGAAGAAGAAGAAGAAGAAGAAGAAGAAGAAGCCCAAGGCAAGGTACAGTGGCCCCCAGTTCGCGGTCGTGCGGCCAAACACAAGAAGGCGAGTGAACCAGCGTCCGACGCACACCACACATTTAGCCAGCCTATCATTCCACCTCGGCCCGAGGCTCCCGGCGAACGAGAGCGAGGTGCCCCAACGGAACTCATCCTCGACGGAGCGTCGCCTGATCTACGTACCGAGACTCGCGGCGTTGCCCCTGAAACGGCGAACGAGCAACGTCAAGACGCAGCTCCGTCTGGTGCGTCCTCCGTCGAGCCCGTCGTACCACCACCCTCGGGGCCTATCCTACATACCCCGCCGCCTGATCTGCTGGACGCTGTCCTCACGAAATGGCGGCTCAACAAACCGTCCATGTTCCCTCCACCGCGTGCCTCGACGCGGTCCCCCTTTCGTCCGGAGCCTCCTCCGCCTGAAGGGCGTCAGGATCGTCTTTCACCTCCCCAGCTGCAACCACGACCACGACCACTGCCGAGATCGCCCGCGAAAGTGGCACGACATCCGGCGTTGACGCGGCTCCGACGAGAGACGATCGCACACGTGGGTCAGAGCAGTCTTAGCCACGGGAAACAACGCGAACACAGACGTCCACACGCCAACGTGCCAAGCGTCGACCTCGTCGCACTCTCCCGCTCGTCTCTGTCTGCGCGTTCGTACTCGCGATCGTCGGATTCTGTGCAGTCGAAGTTGAAGCCAAAGCCGAAACGGTGGTCGTTCCCCGCGATCGCGAGGCGGCACGCGGACACGGTTGAAGATGAGGGAGGTGCTTTGGGTTCTGGCTCTGGTTCTGGTTCTGGTTCTGGTTCTGGTTCTGGTTCTGGTTCTGGTTCTGGCTCGGGATCGGGCACGGGGTCGCCGTTTCGATGGGCCACGTCGGAATGGGGTCGCGGTGCATTGTGGGCTTCGTCACCTACTCGTCCGTCTACGTCGTTTTCCTCATTATCGTCATCGGCCCTGGCCCTGGCCCCTATCCCCCACCCCTTCTCGTCGCCCCTGCCCCACACTTCCTTCTCCCTCTTTCCCTCTCTTGCTCCCTCGTCCAAACAGGTCCCGCACGCGGCGGACATGTCCCTAGCAGCGTCACACGGCCTCGCCTCGATGCTCGTGCGCATGTCTGCAAACCACGGGATGGCGCTCGGGGTTGTGGAGGCTGTGTATGCACGCGTGGGGAGTTTAAAGGAAGCGGATGAGGTGTTGAAGGGGATGAGGGAGGCTGCGGAGGGGTGGGGTGAACGGGAAATCGAGAGGCTTGTGTGGAGTGGGGGGAGTGAGGGGAGTGGCAGTGGCAGTGGGTCGAGGAATGGAAACGGACGGGGACGGAAACGGAAAGTGGAAAGGAAGACGCGACTGAGGTATGTGGTCGCGTCAGAGGACGGAGAGGGTTCAGAGTATTCGCCGCCGGAGACGAGTCGGGCGGCGATGTGGAAGCGGTATTCGGAGTCGGCGAGTTATGCTGAGGACGAGCTGGAGGCACAAGAACGAGGAGAGGTGGAAGTGGAAGTGGCGGAGGGGACAGAAGAGGATGGTGATGACGAGGATGAAGAAGAAGACGGTCGTCAGGTCGAGAAAGAACTCCAACAGGATGATGAAGAAGAAGATGACGAAGTGATAGGCGCGGGCGGGGAGAGAGACGATGCACAAGGCGTGCAAGAGCTCGCAGACACGAAGGATTTGTGGACGGTGGAACAAGTCATACTGGATAACCAGAAAGCCATGGACCTGGAGAGAAGGGTTGGAAAGACTCGATTTCAGAGGGAACTCGTGAGCAGATTTAGATAGTCAAACTGGGACGGTACATTACATTCCACTACTCGCCCTCGAGGCGCCCATTGTACGGTATACAAGAAAAGAAACAAAAGAGCGTAAAGATCGTTACATGATGGGACCAGAGATGCTCGAACGCGACCTGTCTCCTTCCCTGTCGAACCATCTACTCGCAAAGTAAATGAACGTGACGACGATATCATCTAGGATCTCGAATCCTTCTGGGGGTATGAATAGGCAGGACGATTGTTTGCGCCAAAGCCAGGATCTAGATTCGGATTGGACATAGGTGGCTACATAAGAGGTCGTGACGCGGTTCGTTCGAATGGGGACGAGCTTGAACGGCACGAGGGTGAACACGGGGGAGAGAGAGACGGGTGGGGGGTGGGGTGCTTACCTGCAGTCGTGTGTCGTGGACCTGCCACTCGTACACGCCGCCGTCTGCGGCTGTAAACCGCTCTGGGCTGCACAGCCAATGTCAGAACGGATACCCAAGGCGAGACTAAACGCACGATGTGTAAATGCCCGACCTTTCCATGTGTACTTGGCGAGTGCCTACGACGATGCCAGCGCGGTGGTGTCGATGGATAGGCCAGTCGATGATGCCAGCCTGGAAGCGGTCGCCGGTGTGATCGGTCCGTGTGATGGTAGTGGTAGATTGTACGCCGTTACGTGGAGATGCATAACGTGCCGTTTCGGATGTGTAGGTGGTACTCCCGATGACGCCCGTGCCCGCTACGACTGCTGCATGTAGACCGAGACCGGTGCCAGCAATGGTTGGGCGCTCACCGGCGAGGACAAAGTCAGATTGGCGAGGGTCTTTTTTCGTCACGAGCAGTCTGAAAGTCATCATGAGAGGAGCGCTAGTACTTGCGCCCGCATCAGAAGAAGGTAATAGATGTGGCGGGGAGGAGACTGTCCCGACTTGGTTTTACGTCTTCAGGGGCGCGGCAATACGGCGTTTCCGAAATGGCGTGCTGCATGCAGTCTGTATTACGTCACATAATAAAATACTTTAGTAGATCTTTTGCTCCGACTCCGAGTTCGGGCACGCACGGAAACGATCAAATCGCGATGAACGTCGAGGAGCAGGTGTTCAAGTTTCCACCCTTTCCAGCACCGCGTGAGGGCGCGACGATAGTGCCTTTTAGCGAGTTCGTACCAAGGGGGTACACCTCCATCACCGACCCGTCCGGGCAGACGATCGAGGTCGACGTATGGGCAGGCATCCCGACCGTCAAGGTGCTCAACGAGCAAGAGGCCGCGCAGAGACGTAAGTCCAAAAAAAAGAGACGGAACGCTGGGACCGCAAAGGACGAGACGGGGCGTTTGATTCCGTGGTGGGAGGAGTGGGAGGAGGGAGAGGCGACACGCGCGATGAGCCAGGCGTCGTTTGACAGGTACGTTGATTGGTATCTCACACCGATCGCGTCATGACGTGGACACCTCGCCAGTAACATGAGCTTGGAGGACCGCGTGTGTCTCGCTGCAGACGATTTCAGAGTCGGGCGGATGTGGCCAGAAATTGGGCAGGGTGTCAGGTTACTCTGGGATCAGGTATGCGTTTTTCATACCGCATATATGACCCTCTATCGACAGTCATCTACAGTTTCGCCTTTGTATCGGGCTCATAGCCAGCATTCCAATCTACAAAAAAGTCAAATTTAAACCAAAGGGTCAAGTCGACGGTCCCAACGAGGGTGAAGAGGCTTCCGACGAGGACGAAGAAACTCCGAGAGCGAATCAAACAAAGGTGGACATCGTCCAGGACTACCTCGAACAGAGTGCACTTCCTGGAAAACAGCTCGAACCAAGTCCAGACCGGTCGACGCTAGAAGCGCAGCGGCTGCGCGCCTTTGTCGATGACATGGAAAAGACCGTCAAAGTATTTTTATCATCGTATATGCGCCACACCGGCTTGATCTGGTTATTGTTTCGTCTATACTGTTCACGATCTCGTCTGACCAGTCTCCAGGACGGATAAAAACTTGTTCATCGCTCCCACAGTGCTGCACTTCTTCCTACGCTTCATGCTTCGAAACGGAGTATTCGCGGATTCCGGGCTACACCTTGATAGTCTCAAGCGCACGATATCCGTCGCTGGGCTCGCACAAAAAGAGTTGCCACTTACCGCGAAACACGGACGAATCTTTCCTGGACAGTTCGACCTCGCTTGCAGAGAATGTTGGGGAACAAAAGGAAGCCTGACCATCCATATTTCTGCTACCGTCCATGATACCCCGGCCAACGACACACCTGCATCAAGCGATACAACCCCTTTCGAAACCGAGCTCAAGGAACAAGACGTCGAAGTCGTTCCCTCCGACGTCGTTTTGGATTCGATCACCGCGAAACATGTGATGGAGGACAATTTAGACGAGGAACATCGGCACCAGGTGGCAGAGGATCCATGGACTCCCGCGATCCAGGCTGAGGAATACACAACCGCGTCATGGACGGACGTATCTGTACCATATTTGATGCAGATCCTAGGGCCAAGCGTGTTTCCGTTGACGATGGCGACGGGCGTCGTCGAGTTTTCGACGCGGCGGATCCGTGACGTGGTTCCTCCGGGGGTGAGTTCAGAAGAGAAAGTGTCGGTCGTCGAACAGGAATTGGAGAAGAGGTTTTTCAGGGTGGTGCTAAGCCCGTGGGTACGGAGTGCGTCTGAGGAGACAGCGGACTTTCCGAGGCCAGTGGTCGTTTCTGGGTCGAGGAGCGCGGAGGGGGTGGACGACCGCAATGTCGAGAACACGGACGATGGCGCCTGGAATCCGTACCGCGACGACGTGACAATTCTGGTGGACGGGGAGATAGCGGCGGACTTGGCGGTCGGGATGGGACTTTGTGGAACATGGGTACAGATGGTACCTAACGACATGGGGGAGAGGGAGGGGCACGCAAAGGGATGCTATTGGTACATGGAGAACTTGGTGGCGAGTTTCCCGAGCTATTATACGGAGGGAGATATGATCGGAGAGGTGGGCGAGGAGGACGAGGAATAAGGGTTAGGGTTACGGAAGTAGTCTCCTCGTTACGTCCCGGAAATTACCGACCGACCTTGGGACCAGCACCATCAAAGAGCTAGCTATGCATCTATCTCGTCTTTTCGCACTCGCCTTGCCACTTCTCGTCTCAGCGTCCTTTGCGGACCAAGAAGTACTATCACCGCCAGTCATGCCGCAAGACCCGCTCCAAGAGGTGTTCACACCCGTGACGACGACAAGACCGAGTCTGACAGATTTGCTGACGATCGACTCGTCTGCGAGTATTTACTTTTCGTACTCGAGAGAGACGGAGTACGCGACTGGGTTTAGCGTTGTGGCGAATCGGTGGACGGTGCTCGTACCGACGAACAAGGCTGTCATGGCCCTTGCAAGGAAACCGTACGCTGCGTTTGTGTTCTGTGAGTATGAAGATCTTATGCATGTCATCCTCCCCGAAACAGCCATCAAGGACCTCCCCCTTCCGACGCAGAGCCAGACGTTGGTATGACGGAGGAACAGTATGATAAACGGTCGAGGCGCAACATCGAGCGTTGGGTCGCGGCACATATAATTCCTGTGAGTTTACCACCACTACTACCAGCTTCGCAGCTCATGGTGCGATACTTTCCTTAGAACCAGATCTCATTGTCCGATGTGCCGGTGACGTACGAGACGTTGCTTGATGGCAAGTCGGTCACGTTTTCGCCTGTCAAGGATGGAAAGGGCAAGGACTTGCCCGAGTGGGCGGGTGTTACGCTCGAAGAAGGTGTGCGGATCGTTGGGATGAAAGAGGTGAGTGGTCTGCGACTTTTGGCTGGTTGACTCATGCTCATTTTCGTGACTAGGCGGAGAACGGGGTGATATATATGATCGATGGTACTATTACGCCCAGCTGAGTGCACTGCAGAGTGTAGGATATCTCGAGTTCGATCTTTGGTTGTTAATAATTTATTGTGGCGATGTGGATTTACACTTTTTCCCTATCGCAAGATCTACTAGCAGTGACTCGACGGTACTGTCGGACTCGCGTGGTTCATGTGGGGAAGGCTTCCAATTATGTGTCATTCTCTTCGATGACCTGCGCTGAGCGTCCGAACCTGCATTCAGATGATGACGAAAATAGATACATAATATTCCTCACAACGAGTTCACAATGGGTCCAATCCCTCAAAAACGGGTGTGCAATTAAGTGTCTCAAAACGACGGGCTAATGAAGGCTTTCCAAGTTGAGGTCTATTCGGACAGGCACCTCTTTGTTTCATTTTGTCTCCGAGTCTGGACACGAGGGACCACGTTTAAATGCCGAGATAAATATTTTCGATTGATCTCGAAATAAGTTCAAATGGCGAAGAGACGGATCAACTCGTGCAGCTCTCAGGCACAACGTGCATCATATTGGACGAACCTGAAAGGGAGAATAAAACAACATGCGTCGGGCTGACGCACAGGTTGGAAGTTGTATGTACTGAAGTTCCTGGCGCCCGCGTTACGCCCAGGCGTGTCGCGCCCATGATCGATTCATCCACTGGATTGTCCGACGTCAACCTTACCGGGTGCCTCGCGTGATGTGCCAGGCGGAAGTACTGACGTACCTGTAGATAAATTGTCATGTGATCTGGTTTCTCGTCCCTCGGGCTTCGATCAAATTGATGCATTGAGAGGACACGTACTTCGAATTCGACGTCGCCCAATCAGGCTCGATAACGAGTTAGGATTACCCCTCACGGCCGGGAGCCCATCACGATCGAATACTCCCGTGAGTGATAGCAGCACATCGTGGTTTGATGCATAGGGGAACTTCTGCACCTGGTATTACTCGACACTAGCCCAACAAACGTTGCCTTGCCAGTGTGGTACAGCTTTCCGTGCTGCGCCCCACGCATCACTTTCCGGAATCGTTGAAGGAGGCAAGTGTTCCTATGTTGCTCTAGCGAGAGGGCGTATGATCTACGGAATTCGTCATTAAAATTGTTGATATGAACGAGTTCGTACAATGCACTTGCCGCTGATAAGGAGACTCTATCGAGCCAGTCGGTATTGCGACCAACACGAATGCCATATCAAAGAGCATCGGCCTCGTCCGAGTGAGGGAGGGAAACACGGGATACGTGCGAGCTCCTATGTTATGCGGCGAGATGGGTAGGTTTGTTTCGGACTGTACCCGTACAGACAGGGGAACGAGACGAAAGAGGGACATGATATGTAGTTCAATTATCATGTGGAATGTGTTTTCAACAACGAGCCTAGAAAGGACGCAGATGAATTTGCCCAGGTTCTCACTTCCGCGCTCTGTTCTCTAGATTAATGTTAAACATGCCTCATACCGGTGATCCCATCATTTCGGAATGACGTTCATACGGTATGTGAAAATGCGCGTGTGTGATGAGTGAGCGGGCGACGTGTCCGCTAATGGTGTTCAAGGGTTAGTACATTTGGGGCACATAATAGGAGGATCAACGAACGGGTACGATAGGGAAGAATTGCCTCTTGAATACGCCAGTCGAAGTTGGTCTTAAATTCAGGGAATTATGTTGTTAGCTCAGTTCTGCGAGATAACAATGAAATGGTGACGCCGAAGCATGGCTTCATGGAGAACACCGGACGGAAAAATGTCGGGACGAGATGAGAGAAACCGACCTCGAAATCCATGATTGATAGGTGGGTTATCTTGCTTAGATCGTTGAGAATGGAGAAAACCACGACTATAATAGCGATGGCACGTGCGCATGGAGACGAGCGCCAGCGCCCAGGGCACAGGGCAACTGCGTGAGAGTGGATCATCGAGCGTGCACGCGTGCGAGTGAACGACAAGACATTCTCTTTGTACCTGACCCAGTATGGTTTCCAACTTGAAGTTGCGTTTTTGGAAGAGGAATGGTGAGTAGAAGGTAGGCAAGGCCATCGATGAACGGGGCTGACGAGAGCAGTAGAGCCGAGTAGGGCGGATAGCCCACTTACCTTGGACGGTGGTCAGCAGGTGCGACCATCGGCGACCAACGAAATAGAGGTCACGATGGATACTCAGGCATCGAATGGACAAGGCTCCTCCTCCAATGTCGCAACTGACGCGAATCCGATCGAAATCGTTGCTCAAGATGAGATATATTCGGTCGCATTTCTTGCTGACGGGGAGCATGTCGTGAGCGGGGGAAGGGAAAACAAGATTCGACAATGGCGAGTGAAGCTTGACGGACGACTAATCGCTACTACCACGTGGTGTCACGACTCCGTTCGCATCTACGACGGCAGCGACGTCCTCGCAGATTTTCTAATTCAGGTTGGCTCGTGGCACAACGAATCCCTCGCCTGGGCGAGCGACTCAAATCGCCTCTTTGCCTTGTCCTATGACGGAAATATTCACTGTCTCGACGTGTCCTCCAAGAAGACCCTCGCGAAATGGCGCATTCATAGCGACAACAAAGCAAGGTGTATCGCACTGGCATGCAACGACACAATCATCGCAGCCTCCGCTGATTCGTCGCTCTCACTCTGGGACGCTAAGACACATCAACAAATCGGGGACGTCATCCACCACTCCCATAACATCCAGTCCATGGTCATCTCACCAAGCTGCGCCATTGCGACCGCTGGAGGCCAAAACGTCACGCTGCAGAATCTTCATGACATTCTTCCCTTATCCTACCGGACGGACGATGTAAGTAACGCTACTCGTATGAGATCACGACCTTATCAATATGTTCTTAGGTACGCTTGGAGCAAGAAATACATCGCTTGAAGATTGAAAAACCGGATATTTACGACTTGGTTATGGCCCTTCGTGCTAGGGACGCGCGGCAAAGTGTGCTTATTATCTCAATTACTCCGCTGTGCTGATATTCATCCCCACCAGAGGACGATATAGCGAATCTCGAG
Source organism: Leccinum variicolor (assembly GCA_038091415.1). Classification (NCBI taxonomy): domain Eukaryota; kingdom Fungi; phylum Basidiomycota; class Agaricomycetes; order Boletales; family Boletaceae; genus Leccinum; species Leccinum variicolor. Next base: position 92,993 of record JBBPOK010000030.1, on the reverse strand, counting down.
AAAACTGTTCATGAACTACGTAATGAGCTTGCTACATCCAACGAGGAAAAGACCGGCCTCAGTGAAACGATCAAGCCCCTTCGTGCACAGAATGAATCCTCAGGTGCGTTCTCTACGCTTCCTACCCCACTTTGTTAACAGTCCCATTATTAGATCGGAAAATCACTCACCTCGATGAATCGGATAAGGAACTACGCAGGGTGCTTGTAGCATCTCAAGGTTCAGTCGACCGATTAACACAGACCATCAGGGCGCTACACGCAGATGTTGATCCACCTGAAAAGAGCTCAGGTGCGTTTTAGACCATCCACGACTGTCGGCTCTCTGACTCGTTTTCAGAATCCATTACGCGAAAAATAAACGAGCTCGAGATTACCACCAAAGAACTCGGTAACCAATTCACCACATGCAAACATGCCCTCAGTGTATATGACAAGAAGCATGAGTGTGAAACTTTATACGCCGACGGTCGCATATGTGATGCTGCACAGCATATTGCAAACGAGGATCTGTGGCATAATAAACTAGTCGTCCATTGGCTGAAAGGTGAGCTCGTGCATCTTGTCCTAGAATAGTATATTCAATCCCTACCCTCAGAATTCACACACCGGTGCACGTCAAGGCTTCAGGAGATCGGAGATCAGGCGTCAACTTCCAAGAAACATGACGAGGCTCTTGCAGCTTACTCCACTGTCTTGTCGCTTACTCCCTCGCATCCGGAAGGTGTGGTGACGGGATGGGCGACAAATATCAGTGACATCGTAGTCAAATGCTGCAAGGCGCGAGTAGGCTTACTGGAGGATGAACTCATAAACACCACCCAGGTATAAATTGATCCGCACGGCATGCCGAGTTGACGGCACTGACTGTACAATCAGATCACTGAACGCGACTCATCAAACTACAAAGGGTTCAAAAGGAAGCATGCGGTATTACATAGCCTCGGGCGTTACAAGGAGGCATTCGACGCATTTGAGATGATGCTGTCCAGGATGGAGAATTCGCTTGACCCACAAATTCAGAGTGAGTCGTTTTCACTTGTGTTGCGCAGACGACGTGGGCTGACTTCGTCTCCACAGATATGCGGGGTAGTTATCTTGACACGACTCCACTCATTCGCCAGGCTGTCGAGAAGACCATCCTTGACATACCCCGAGAACTGATTAACACCAAAACTGGTCGTCTCTATGATAAGGCAGCGCAAGCGGCAGCTTTCGAACAAGTCCCCATATTCAATGAGTTGCGGTCTTTCATGACAACCCGTGATCGGCTCGACCTTGCACGCATCCAGAGGGAGGTGGAAAGGTTTTATGAATATGCGATGTTCTCGCACAGGTGGCAGCCACCCGAGCCATCGTTCCAAATGGCCGAGAACACCCTAATTTATCAACTACCCAGATCCCCAACGATCGACAAACTCGTCAACTTCTGCAAGCTCGTGCAGTCTCGCAGTTTCCGGTGGGCGTGGAGCGACACTTGCTGTGTCAACCAGAGCGACAAGGGAGTTCAACAAGAATCAGTCGTTGCCATGTTCCAGTGGTATTGTCGTGCGGCACTGACAATCGTCCATCTTCTCGGAGTTTTCTCGGAATCCCAGGAGCCCGGGTCTCTGTGGAAGAGCATCTGGAACACGCGCGGGTGGACATATCAGGAGTACGTCGCTTCAAGGGTCATCCAATTTTACACCGAAGATTGGAAGCCGTACCTGGGTCTGGAGATGTTCAATCACAAGGAATCGCCTATCATCCTCGCAGAGATGGAACAAGCAACCCGGTTTGCTACTCAGGCCCTTGCAACACTTCAGCCGGGGTTGACGAGGGTGCGCGAGAAGCTATACCTCGCTTCAACGCGCCAAACAACGCGGAAGGAAGATATCGCATACTCTTTGTTCGGTATCTTTGATGTCGCACTCCCGGTCATATATGGGGAGGGCATGCGAGCAGTCGGTCGTCTGTTGGAACACATTCTCACACGGTCTGACAATGTCACGATTCTCGCTTGGACTGGGATCTCGGACAGTAACCACAGCTACCTCCCTTTGGATCTCACTGTTTATGATCAAGTCGTTCCCCCGCATGTTCCCAGACCAACCGAGATCAATAGTGCCATCAAGGCTTTGCAGTCGTCGCTGCCTGATCTCTCCTTGTCTCCTCGGCTATACGAGCAGCTGTATAATCTCACGCCTCTGTCGCTGGTCGCTGGTCGATTGCGACTTTCCGGTCTCGTTTTCCCTCTCAACGAACTCGAACGTCTCCCAGAGCACAATTCCGACACTTTACTTCCTGTCTATCGTGCAATGACGCCCGCTCTTGGTGAGGTGCGGATCGAGACCAAGGACAACTTGGCAGGGATGGAGGGTCTGGTGCTCATTCATCCGTGGATCAGCCCTCTTATCGACGAGGATTTCTTGGGCATCACTCCTCGATTTGATCTAGCTGACCGTGCACTGCGGCTTGTCGTCCGGCTCAGACAGCCGTTCGGTGCGCTGTTACTTGCCTCGGAGAGTCGCGTGCAGTGCAAACGTGTCGCGACGGACAGTTTCATCGAGGTTCAGATCCGGGCGGAGACGCCGTTGGAGGCATTGATGGACAGTATTCGTACAGTCGACATTCAGTAGTCGTGCATTCTTGACTTTGGATATGTCCTCCATTGCATTTCTCTCAGACTATATGTTGCTTTTCGTCTTCCAGTAGTTGCTTTAGGTTGTGCTCAAGTTTTTCTATTTCTTCTTACTACTTACTTTGCCTGCTCTCGCTCGCACCCATGCCAATGTCTAATAACCGTCCTCGGAATCCTTGACTGATAGTTGGTGATCTTGCTTATTAGAAAGCGACTCCGGCACTCCAACCATACCTGGAGGGGTAGGGGAAATATTAATTAATTAATTCGCGCGTAGCGCGAAAGAAAAAAAAAAAAACAACGCGCACCCACTGTAACACGTGGGAAAATATTGCCTTACAAGTTAAGTCGCCCATAAGTCCAATTCAAAGTCCGATAAGTCCCCCCTACCCCTCCAGGTATGGACGGACTGCCGCGACCGCGACTCCGCCCAAAACTATTGAGTGCACGTGCATGCCACGCGATCATAGACTTGGCGCCAGGCGTACCGAGACTAACGACCTACGTTCTCTTTGTACTTAAACCTGACCCTGGCAGTATGTTTTCCACTTTGAGCTCAAGGAAAAGGAGGAGGAGCGGTGAGTAGCACTAATATTAGTAGGCACGGCCATCGATGAACAGCGCTGACAAGAACAACAGAATCGAGTAGGGCCGCGGACTCGGACAGTGAGTGGCAAGGTGCGACCATTGGCGACCAATGAAAGAGAAATATGTACTGACAGTTACTGATTCGGATACCTGAGAAGGCCCCTCCCCTTCCCGCGCCCCAACTCGCGCGAATCGAATCCGAGAAATCGTTACTCATTATCATATACATTCGGTCGCTTTTCTTGCTGATGGGGAGCATGTCGTGAGCGGAGGAAGCGACACGAAAATCCGACAATGGCGAGTGAAGGATGGCAAGGAGGTGGGGAAGTCAAAGGATGCTGGGAGTTATATTGCAGACCTTGCAGTCACTCAGGATGGCAAGTGGATTGTCTGTGGGACGCAGAGTGGTCAAGTGATCGTCTGGGATTCGACAAGTCATGAAAAGGTGATCGAGATCAAAGCACACGACGTGTCGGTGAATGCGTTGGACGTCTCGGTTGATGGGACGAAAATCGCGACAGGATCGATTGGCTCGACGCTCGTCTGGTCGTCTCTCACAGGCCGGAAACTGCTTGGCCCTCTCAAATACGACATTGACTATTGGTTGGCCGCAGTAAAGTTTTCTCCCAACGGACGATGCATCGCTACTGCCACGTGGAGTCACGAGTCTGTTCGCATCTATGACAGCAGTGACGGCGGCCTCCACGCAGACTTTCCAATTCAGGTCCGCTCTGGTCACAACGGATCCCTTGCCTGGGCGAGTGACTCCAACCGCCTCTTTGTCTTGTCTAAAGATGGCAACATTCATTGTCTCGACGTGTCCACCGTGGCCAAGAAGCCGCTCGCGAAATGGTGCATTCACAGCGACGACGGACCAAGGTGTATTGCACTGGCATGCAACGACACAATTATCGCAGCCTCCGCTAATTCGTCGATCTCACTCTGGGACACCAAGACTCATCAACAAATCGGGACCATCATCCGCCACCCCCATGACATCTGGTCCATGGCCATCTCGCCAAAATGCGACATTGCGACCGCTGGAGGCTACAACATCACTCTGCGGAGTCTTTATGACATCCTTCCCTCACCCTACCGTGACATTGTGAGTAATGCTGCTCGTGTAAGATCACGTCCTTAAACCTTATCAATTTGTTCTTGGCTGCTCCAGGTGTGCTTGCAGCAAGAAATCCAGTGCTCGAAGGTTGAAAAGAGCGATCTCGAAAACGCGGTCCAGTCCCTGCGTGCACAGAACTCTTGTCAAAGTACGCTTATCAACTATATGATTCTGCAGCGCTGATATTCGTTTCCACCAGAGGACGATATAACGAGTCTCGAGAAAACTGTTCAAGAACTCCGTACCCAGCTTGATACATGCAACAAGGAAAAAGAGTGCCTCAGTGAAAGTTCAAGTGCGCTCTCGCCACCTTCCACCCTACTTCGTTGACAGTCCCATTATTAGATCGTAAAATTATCCATCTAAACGAATCGGGCAAGGAACTCCGCAGTGTGCTTGTGGCATCTGAAGGTTCAGTCAATCGATTGACCCAGACCATTACCGCAATGCACGCAGATGTTAGTCTGCCCGAAAGCAGCTCAGGTACGTTTTGCATCATCTCGACTGACGACTGTCTGACCCATTTTCAGTATCCATTACACGAAGCATAAACGAGCTCGAGCTATCTGTCCAGGAACTCGGCAACCAATTCGCTACATGCAAATACGCCCTCCGTGTATATGACAAGAAGCACGAGGGCGAAACATTGTATGCCTGTGGTCGCATATACGATGCTGCACAGCATATTTTGAATGTGATGACAGAGGACGTGAGGCATAACAAACTAGTCATCGATTGGCTGAAAGGTAAGCTTGTGCATCTTGTCCTAAAATGGTGTATTCAATCCCTACCGTCAGATTTCACGCGTCGATGTGCATCAAGGCTTCAGGAGATCGGAGATGAGGCGTCAAGTTCCAAGAAACATGACGAAGCTCTGTTAGCTTACTCCACTGTCTTATCGCTTACTCTCTCGCCTCCTGAAGACGTGCTGGCGGGATGGACGACAATCAGTGATATCATAGTCAAATGCTGCAAGGCGCGAGTAAGCTTGTTGGAGGGCGAACTCATAAATGCTACTCAGGTATAAGCTGATCCGCACGACACACCGAGTTGACGGCGCTGACAGTACAATCAGATCACTGAACACGACCCAACGAACTACAAAGGGTGTAAAAGAAAACATGCGGTATTACATAGCCTGGGGCATTACAAGGAAGCATTCGACGCATTTGAGATGATGCTGTCGAGGATGGAGAATTCGCTCGACCCACAAGTTCAGAGCGAGTCGTTCTCATTCATGTTGCAGACAATATGGGCTGATTTTGTGTGACAGACATGCGGGGTTGTTATCTCGACACGACTCCACTCATTCGCCAGGTCGTCGAGCAGACCATCCATGACATACCCCGCGTGCTGATTAACACCATTACCGGTCGTCTCTGCGATAAGGAAATGCAAGCGGCAGCTTTCGAACAGGTCCCCATATTCAATGAGTTGCGATCTTTCATGACGACCCGCGATCGGCTTGACCGTGCACGCATACAAAGGGAGGTGGAGAAGTTTTATGAATATGCGATGTTCTCGCACAGGTGGCAGCCACCCGAGCCATCGTTCCAAATGATGGAGAATACCGTTATCTATGGACTACCCACATCCCTCAAACTCATCAACTTCTGCACGCTCGTGCAGTCTCGCGGTTTCCGGTGGGCGTGGAGCGACACGTGCTGTGTTAACTAGAGCGACAAGGGAGTTCAACAAGAATCAGTTGTTGCCATGTTCCAGTGGTATTGTCGTGCGGCACTGACAATCGTCCATCTTCTTGGAGTTTTCTCGGAATCGCAAGAGCCTGGGTCTCTGTGGAAGAGCATCTGGAACACGCGCGGGTGGACATATCAGGAGTACGTCGCGTCAAGGGTTATCCAATTTTACACAGAAGATTGGAAGCCGTACATGGGTCTGGAGATATTCAATCACAAGGAATCACCTATCATCCTCGCTGAGATGGAACAGGCAACCCAGTTTGCGACTCAGGCCCTTGCAACACTTCAGCCGGGGCTGACGAGGGTGCGGGAGAAGCTCTACCTCGCTTCGATGCGCCAAACAACGCGGAAGGAAGATGTCGCGTACTCATTGTTCGGTATCTTCAATGTCACCCTCTCAGTCATATACGGCGAGGGTAACCAAGCAGTTGGTCGTCTCTTGGAACACATTCTCACACGATCGGATAATGTCACAATTCTCGCTTGGACTGGGATCTCGGGCAGTAACCACAGCTACCTCCCTATGGATCTTACTGTTTATGATCAAGTCGTCCCCCCGCATGTTCCCCGACCAATCGAGGCTGCCAAGATCGACAGTGTCATCAAGGCCTTGCAGTCCGAGTCGTCGCTGTTTGATCCTTCCTTGTCTGCTCGGCTGTACGAGAAGCTATATAATCTCCAGCCTCTGTCGCTGGTCGCTGGTCGACTGCGCCTTCCCGGTCTCGTTTTTCCTCTCAATGAACTCGAACGTCTCCCAGAACATGATTCCAATGCTTTCCTTCCTGTCTATCGCGCGATGACGCCCGCTCTTGGTGAAGTGCGGATCGAGACCAAGGACAACTTGGCAGGGATGGAGGGTTTGGTGCTCATTCATCCGTGGATCAGCCCTCTTATCGATGAGGATTTCTCGGGGATCAGTCCTCGATTTGATCTAGCTGCCCGTGCACTGCGGCTTGTCGTCCGGCTCAGACAGCCGTTCGGTGCGCTGTTACTCGCCTCGGAGAGTCGCGTGCAGTGCAAACGTGTCGCGACGGACAGTTTCATCAAGGTTCAGATCCGGGCGGAGACGCCGTTGGAGGAATTGATGGACAGTATTCGTACAGTCGACGTTCAGTAGTCGTGCATTTTTGGCTTTGGGTACTAGTGGGTGATCATGATATGTCCTTCTTGTATTTCTCTCTGACCGTATCTCGCCTTTCGTCTTCAAGTACTCAACTTCCTCTTGATCACCTTACCTCTGTAAATGGGCAACACGGCGTGACCCGGGATAAAGGAAATGGGGCAAGTCCGAAGTGGGAGTGGCTTGATAGAAAGGGGGAAACGGCTAAAGGCAAAGAAACAGCGGCAAGGGGTGAATGATGTGAGCGACGAACGGCGAGATAGCGGTGAACGATATGTAATGGACGGCAAGGCTAATGCCAAAGCTACAGAGGCGAGATGTCCGACGATACCCAGACAAGTTACCTAGGTATCGAACTTTAGTTTATCGCGCGTAAGTTGCACACGACATGATTCTGCATTGTCGATTCGACATACAAGGGGTAGAGGAATGGGGGAGGTACATGATTAAGTTGCTAGTTTCTGAGAAAAACCGATAGTCCAGCTAATCCTATCAAGTCGTCTGGGAACTGGACGTCAAGGCCGTCAGTTGCGCGAAGGGAGAGCAGAGAAACGAGACGAACCTGAACAACAAGTCTACGAGTCTGGGCCTGCACCGTTTAAAAGCCGTTGATTATTCGAAAAAAGTAAAGGAAGCAAACGAGACGAACCTGTAGAACGAGTTCACTAGTCTTGGGCCTAGATGTCAAGGTTGTCAGTTATACGGACAGATGGGACGGGAAGAAAGAGGCGAACTTCAACAACAGTCCGCCAGCACCCGTCTGCACCGACAACTAACCCATTGATAAATGAGCTCGACGGAAGGAAAAGAAAGTCACATAAACAGAAGTAAGAAGAAAAAGAGACGAGACGTCTGCGCCTCTGACCGCCTCGCCAGCGTCCTCGACGACTACTAGTTACTATAAATCGATGTCGCGACGCCTACACCGGGAGCTGGTAGAGGTGGACATTGGGCAAGCGGGTCTTGAACGCTCCTCTAGCCAGTAAAAGGGAGTCCCGTACGTGACGTCGGTGAGGTCCCCCTGGCCGGAGCCACCGGTAAGGAGGCCCCCTATACGCCCCTTGCCATCAACGATGATGGCGCCGGAGTCACCGGGGGCGGAGAACGCTCCGGACCTGAGATTGTACCCAAGGATTGCCCACTCCATAGACGTCCGGCAGGTACTCCCGCACAAAGGACTTGATGCCGGTAGCACGGCCAATGGTCGTGCCCGTGGTGCAACCGTTCTTGATTACAGTGAGGCACGGTTCGCCATCCGCATCGTGCATTTGCGGGCGGCGCAGCTCATCTTCCGCGATAACGCCCTGAACCGGTAAGAGGTCGTCAAGCGGGTATTCAAAGGACTCGGAGGTGCGGTTCTTCCTGTCGGGGTTCATCTTTAAGACAAAATCGGGTACCGAAATCTCTCCTGGATGTAGCAATTAGAGTACAGCCTTGAGTAATGAGGTAGATAAATTAACCTAGGTCAATAACGTTCCCCTTAAATTTCTTCCATTCGATTTTATTGTGGTCGACCTCGATAAGGGCCCAATCTTCTGTAAAGCATTTGGTGCCGGTACCGACTGAAATGGCAGGGGAGTAGGCGATGTGGCCAATAATGCGCTGCCTCTCTTCGCTCCAGTACTTCGTGACCTCGTTGTGGAATTGGTTAAGGGTTTTGATCGACGCCTCCGTCACCTTCAATTTGCGCTCAGCCACCATCCGCTTCCCCTCGATGCCGTCGGTGTCCCCACTGGCCTCCATCTTCCGTAAATCATCAAGCTGATCGTTGTAATGGCCGACCATGAACTTGTCTCCACCGATCTTGACCATGATCGATTCGAGCATGGTCTGGAAGGCCTTGTAGCCGGGAAGGATGACTTTGCGAAAAAGCTGCTTGGTCCGCGTACGGTGGTAGACCTCGTTAGGTATTACTTCACTGGGTGGAAAGACAACGTGGCGGGCGGTGAGAATATAAACCTTCTCGCTGCCGCAGCCTTCGGAGAGGTGAACATGCGGCGTGGCTTCAGCAGCGATGGGCAGACCGAGTGCGGGGGTAAGAGGACCACGAACGTCAGCGGTTGCATCTGCGGCTCGCCGGGCATATTTGAGAAGCTTAGGGCGGGCCGACCGGGTGAAGAGCGATTCCCGGAACGCGACCTCGACGCCGGTAATGTTAAACTTGTCAAGAATTTTGTCACAACCGATGGCCGCAACCTGGGCGTCCTCACGGGAGAGAGAATCAGGCTTGACGCCAATCCACAGGACGACGGGACCGGGCTCTTTTTCGGCCTCGGCCTCGGCGAAGCGAACAACATCAATTGTTGTCCACATAACCTTACCAGAATCCAGGTATTCATATATCTCTGTGCCCATTTTGTCCCATACTATTTGAATCTCGTCCTCGAAGACAGGCTTGACCTCCTTTGGCACACGGTATGCCTCAAAACCGGTGGGCCTCTTCCATGGTGCCCGTACGGAAAACCAAGATGGGGTTAGAGGGTAAGCCGTAGTAATAGCACTTAGCCTCATAGACTGAGTCAGAGACCATTGGAACAGGCTGACTGTCATCTGCAGAGTCTTCCTTGGCGAGGCCAAAGTCGGCAATGGTGGGGACATAATGGCCCGGGGTATGAAAGTATTCCCAAGAAACGTCAAGGCACATGTCAAGAAACTCCGGGCGAACATCTTTGTCAATCACTAAAAGAAGAGAGGGGGTGAGTATGAGAAGATAGCGAAGCTAAAGGACTGACTCGTGATCAGTGAGATTGCAACCCCTATTTCGATAGGATGATACGAGTGTTGTGACACGTATAAACTTTTGTGCGAGAGGATACAGGGTGAAGACTGGACTGGCTCTTTAAAGCTTTACAAGTTAAATTGATTACTGAGGGGCTGGTATGACGCAGACGACTTCCAACAGATGAGATCATTCCAACCCTAACCCTGTTTCTGGGTTCGAAATTTCAAACCACTTCGGCGTCGCCCGACTGGACATTGACAACGCGAGGCCAACTTGAAGTTACTCTTCAACTCATTGACATGCCCGACAGGACGCACATTGTCGAAGACGACGACGACGACCACGCGCTCTTCGTCAAGGACGGCGCCCCGGTCAAGTTTTGCTTTCATCAAAGCGTGACGCAGGGACGGGGTCAGATTACGCGCGACGTCGAGGTAAGTTTACATACAGCTCCCCCGCGTTCACCTCGTCTACCCCCTTCCCGTCCCCGCTAACTACTCACTCCAATATAGCGTCACGGCGGCCAAATCGTCTCGGACGAGCGGCGGGCGAACGTCCTCCTCGTGGACGAAGAGCAGGACATCGAGTTCATCCGGCTGAGGTACTACTCGTCGACGGAGGTCCATAGGCTTTCGCTTTACGTCGAGCCGCGCGGGTTTGTTCGGGCGTGTTTGCAGGCGGGCGAGTATCGGCACATCGGGCCTAGGAAGAAGGGGATGACCGGACGCCCGCCAGTGCCGAAAAGGGCCGGGAGGACGTGAGTGTTTTCATTGGTTTTCGGTGTACATTTTTTTTGCTTTGCGGAATTTGCTGATGCACATCCTTATCTGCCTTGCCTTTTCTTTCGCGAACTGTGCTTTAGACGCGTCGCATACACGGAAGAGGATCGAGAACATCTTGCGTATTACCTCGCGACGCTCTTTCCGACGCGAGACGGACGAATGGGGAACAAGGCATACAAAGACCTCGAGCAGTTGGTACGTCATGTTTGTCCCTGAGGTCCAGTCGACCCGTCCACCTCGTATAATTCGATGAAATTCCGCTCATACGTCGTGGTGATCATGTTGCAGGGCAAAACGGATGACCCGTCCTGGGACTGGGCGAGGCGACATACGTGGAGTTCATGGCGAGAGCATTACAAGATATATGCAGATGCGATGGACGCACGGATCGATCGACATTTACGGGCGCTCAAGGACATTGGACATCATCTCGGGCGTGATCCCCGGTCGCATGATATGGATGTGGGACAAGCACGACTGGCGGATGAGGATGAGGACGAAGAGGACGAGGATGAGGCAGAAAGGCAAAGACAGCGACAGCGACAGAAACAACGGGCAGAGCGACAAAGGGACCAAGAGAGACGACAAGCAGACCGCCCTGTGGCTGCTGCGCCCCGACGACCAGTCGAGACGCCGCGTCGCGAGAAGGTTCTCCTGGTTATCGACGATAGCGACGAGAATATGCAAGATGAAGATGAAGATGAACGACCACAGCGGGTCAAACACCATCGTGTTCAATCTGATGCAAACCGCCAAGACAAGTTGCCAGGTTCTCCAGCGAGGCGAGCGCGCCTTCCAGAGGCATCGTCAAGCCGAGGACGCGTGTCGCGTGTTGAACCAGAGGAGGAATCAGACGAAAGACAACCACAACGGGTGGAGAATCGAGGGAGGGTGCAAGGAGACCGCCCAGCAGCTGCGGTTCGGCAACGACCGTCCGAGACGTCACGCGAGCAACTTGCGCGTCGCGACAAGGATCTCCTGGTTTGCGACGATGGCGATAAAGATATCCAGCGACCACAACCCGTTAAACGCCATCGTGGTCAATCTGATGCAAACCGCCAAGACGAGTTGCCGAGTTCACCAACGAAGCGAGCGCGTGTCCCGGAGGCATCATCAAGCCAAAGACGTGCGTCGGGTGTTGAAGCCGACAGCGGAGACATCGGTTCAAAGGGTGAGGAAGACAGTGATACTGAAAAATCACTAGAACTCGACGGTAGCGATCTTTTTGGAGACCGTGAATATGAATCGCAACTCGAGTCGGATGACAATTCAGGTAGCGATCTTTTTGGAGATCGTGAATATGGATCACAACCCAAATTTAACGACGCTCAGGAGTGCGTATTTATTTCCAACGACGGTGTAGGTTTGGTGCACTAATGGAGTATTCATAGTTTCGCCATTCCGATGCCATTTTCCCCACAGGTACTAACTAGACCAGTTCCTGAACAAGATGATCTACCTATGTCTACTCAACAAACGCTGGTACCCTCGTCCCCCTTTGTTGACAAAGAGTCGAATTTAGTGCCAATTCCTACACCGACGAACGTGGTCGCGGCCCCCGTCGCACTGGTGGCAATGACTAGCCCACCGAGTTCACAGCGGACGTTGGTCATGACTCAGGAGCGTGCTGTCGTGCAACGCGCGCGCGTGCGTGGTGCTTCTGCGCAACCGGGACCGTCTGTGCCCAAGGAGGCGAGGACACGAGGGATGGCATCAGTGTCGGACGCACCGTATCGGAATACTCGAGCTCGATCACGCTCAGTCGAGCCCCAGTCCCATCTCGGAGCTGATTCTCAGCCTGCGCGACAGCAAGGAGATGAGAGTAGTAAGGAAAAGAGGAAAGGCAAAGAAAAGGCAAAGGAAGTACTTGCTCTGATCGAAGAAGACACGGACGTCGAAGAGGAGGAACATGACGTGGGGGTCGTCAGCCAGCTTTCGGTGTCCAACAGCCTTGCCACACAGGACGAGATGTCGGTGGAGGCACTGCTCGAAACCGAGATGAGCCAGCACGATGAAGAAGACGAAGATAGTGATGAGGACATGATGTCGGATTTGCCCCGATTCCAAGAGATCGAGATTGAGGACGAACCATCGGATTCTGACGATGTGGAGACGCACAAGACTTTGGTGCGGGGTGGTGTCGGGAAAGAGTTTACTGCTGGCGAGGGAGAATCGGAATCCACTGAGGATCAAGACGAGGATGATGACGATGACGATGCGGTGCGGGTCGAACAAATGGCTAGCGGGACGCTTTTTAATCGCCCCCCTAGTAGGGTCACTCGGTCGATGGCGACATCACAGGAAATCAGATCGGTAAGCCAAGTGAGCAAGGTGCCGCAAGTGTTTCCGAGTCCGGGAACGAGGGCGAGGGCGGTAGATCGCTTCCGAGAAGATGAACACAAGACGGCGTATGCGTCTCCTGTGGGGAGTCGTGCAGCGAAAGCAGTGAAAGGAAAGGACTATGATAGTATTTACTAATAATCACTTACTTACTTGGTAGTAGCTTGGAGGAATACTGCGCAGCGCACGGACCATGTCTTGAAATGGTAACCTCGGGTCAGTTGCCTCTCAGAACGCGACGAGTGACTACGACGCCATCCCTGGACCGCCCTCAGCACCAACTTTTTTATTTCGATTTTCCTTCTCTTTGTTTCCCCGTTTTCGATCTCGATCGTGCGGTGCCCCGTCAACCAAATTATTCGCTCGAACAACCATGACTAACGTGTCCGCAGGCTCAAAGCGATCCTGGGAGGGACATCACCGCCATGGCGAGGACGGACGTACTCGTTCGCATGCAGACGTGCCTCTTCATAAGCGACAGAGAGGCAGAGAAGAAGGGAAAAGCCGGCGCGAGGAAAAGAGGGATAGTCGGGACAGGCGCGAGCATCGTTCTTGGGACAGGGAGAAAGACAGAGACAGAAGGAGAGACAAGGGTAGGGAGAGAGACAGGGACAAGGAACGAGAAAGGGACTCAAGGAAGGCGCGCGAGCATAGTAACGACCGGGAACGGCACGACGGTCCTGAAAGGGAGCATCGACGAAGAGACGAAGAGCGCCGCCGTACGCCTGCTGCCACCGCCGACGGACCTTCCACCGCTGCCTCGAATGGGCATCCCCCGCAGAGAGTTGACTCGGACAGGGAAGAAGGCGAGTAAGTCGATGAGTTTCGCCATGTCGTGTTCGTTTGGTTCACTTTTCCTTTTCTTCTTCTTTTCGTCAAGGATATCGCCCCAACCGCCAAGAGTGCCCTCCCGAACGCCTTCAGACAGAAGGCAGACGGCTCCACCACAGGTGGAGCCATTGCGACCATCACCGCCCAAGCCCCAACTAGAACCAGAGCTCGAGCTTGAGATGGACGTGGAAGCCTCCGAGGAAGCCTCCCGGGCTGCACGGCGCGCTCGGAGACAGGCTATCCTCGTAAGATATGCTGGCATCGCGAGCAACATGCAGAGCATCAGTCCGAGCCCAGGACCACCAAGCAGTGCGGTCCAACCGCCTCAGCCTGTTTCATCCATTTCTGATCTGCCATCTCAGCCCCACAGTGCGGTCGACGCTCCCGTCGAGCCGGGAGAGTTCGTGCCGATAATACAAAATGGGTCTATGAGTAGGTGGTTCCTTTTGCTGTGGGGTCTCATCTGACGGACCCACTCTTTTCTTTTCACAAGGCAAACGAGACTCGGCGTCGCCTGCACCTGAGCCGGGTGCGTTCGAACTAGCCAAGGACGAAAACGAAGGAAATGCACGCACGAACGCGCAAGCACAGGATGGGACTGGTGAACAAATCTCTGCTGCTGATTACGATCCTAGCTTGGATGATGCTCGTATGCGCGCATACAATGACGAACCGATTGCCATCGACGTCGAGGAGGAGGAGGAGGATGTCGACGACATGTTTGCAATGGCGACCTCGGAGAAGAAAAAGGTCAAGAAAGTCACGAAAGTCGTTGTATGTAGTTCGTCTCCCGCTGTATCCTTGGCCATGCTCAATCTTCGCCTGCAGAAGCCGGCTGCTCCGGCACTGATCACCACAACCTTGGATTCCGCCTCAGACGCAGACGGTTACTATCAAGTTATTCTTGGTGAGCAATTGGACGGTGGTCGTTACCAAGTCTTCTCGTCTCTCGGGAAGGGAATGTTCGCAAATGTCGTTAGAGCCCGCGTTCTCCAAGACTCTAGCGAAAGTGGCAAAGAGGTTGCTCTCAAAATCATCAGGAGCCAAGAATCAATGTCCGCGTTCCTCGCGAATTTTCCCCATTTCGGTGCTGATGGCCCATCTACAGGTACCGTGCTGGAATGAAAGAAGTCCAGATTCTGAACAAATTGAGGCAAGCGGACCCAGACGATAAAAAACATATTGTTCGCTTAGAAAGAACGTTTGAACACCGCGGGCATCTTTGCCTCGTTTTTGAGTCATTAAGGTGCGTTATCGTGGAGGCCGCTTTTCCTTTTTCACTCGTTCCTGACGATTGGGAATAGCATGAATCTCAGGGACGTTGTCAAGCGATTTGGCAAGGACGTTGGCCTGAATATCAAGGCCGTAAGGGCTTATGCACATCAACTCTTCATTGCCCTGAGTTTGCTCAAGAAAACCAACATCATGCACGCGGACATCAAACCCGATAACATTTTGGTGAGTTCTGCCATAGTTTTAGTACTGTCAGTACGTTAATGTCTGAGATCAGGTGAATGAGCAAAAAACGGTGTTGAAGCTGTGTGACTTGGGTTCCGCATCTGATGCGTCCGAAAACGAGATCACGCCCTACTTGGTTAGTCGCTTTTACCGCGCCCCGGAAATTAGTACGTCCTATTGAATTGAACCTCGTTCCTGCATTGACGTACTACTCTGTCCCTAGTCCTCGGAGTACCGTATGATCCAGCGCTCGACATTTGGTCCATCGGATGCACGCTTTACGAACTATATACTGGCAGAATTCTTTTCCCTGGGCGGTCAAACAATCAGATGCTATTACTCATGATGGAACTCAAGGGTCGATTCAATGCCAAAATGATCAAGAAGGCCAAGTTTGGGGACATGTACTTTGACGAGCAGGGTGGGTTTGAGAGCGTAGAAATGGATCGCGTGACTGGAGCTGTGAGTCATATGCGTTTTCGGCGGTAGCGTTGCCAAGTCATCTGACCATTTTATACTAGAACGTCGTGCGCAAGGTTCACGTATCGAAGCCGTCAAGGGATCTCCGTTCCCGCCTGATGCCGCCCTCTTCCGTCAAGATGAACGACGACGAAATGAAGCTGCTGCTCTCGTTCGTCGACTTGCTGGACAAGTGTCTCGCCCTCGACCCGTCGCGTAGACTGACGCCCAAGGAAGCGCTCGTTCATCCGTTTATCAGGGGATGAGATGAGAGGAAATACCAAATGCCCGCTCGTGTTCTACTAGTAGTACTTCGCCTTTCGTGTATTTATAATCTTGTTTTTTCTTTCTATCTTCTTCCCTCTCATTCGACTGTAATTTTCCTTAAACTAACGGGTCTGTTGGTCTATAGGTGTGACAATAAATGCACGTATGGAGGACCCCTGCACTTGAGAGCGAAGTTCAATGGTGTGAAGGGAAGGGTGTGTATTGGCAGTAGTGGGTCGTTTGTCGTTTGCAACATACGTTCTCGTTCCTCGCTACGACCTCGCACGTTATGCATATGCCCGTGTCCCGCAACACTGAGGGGGTGAGTACGGAAGGACCTGTCGACCAGCTGAACGTGACCAAAACGTGTTGACAGATTCGGATGTCGTGCAGGGAGGACCGTGGTGGGAGAAGAAACCGACACATTGGACGTCATGTCCGTTGCTTATCCCTCGTATAGGCCCTACGTGGCCGGCTTGGAGCACCCGGCCGGCCGGGGTGGTGTGATCAAGGTGTGCTTGTTACGATGTCGGTCCTGCTGCGTTTTCAACTTTAATTCGTTCCTGTGTCCCCCAGATCGATTGATATCCTACGTCCACACGACCCCACAACACGAGAGACTCTGTCAGGCAGCGTTTTCTCGTTTTGGAGGTGATTCCTCATTAATCATTCTTTGCGCCTCCTTGCACCCCCTAGGCAGTCTGGACCGAACCGGAAGAACATGGCATAGCATGTATGGGCGCGAGCGAAGAGGGACGCTCCCGCCCAATCTGGTCATCGTTACACCAACAAGCTAACCTTGCCTGGAAGGCAGGGCGTTACGTTCGGACAGAAGGCCCCCACGTCACATTCTATTAAACAGCCCATAATTTGTGGGGGCAATTTCAGGCTGCGCGCGGCAATCCAAGCCTAGTAAGATCGCAAGTCACTTGAAGTTGTATCACCCCGCGTCGATAAAATGGCTCGTTCATGTCAACATCGAGGAGGTGAAAAGAGAAAACTACAAACAAAAAGGGGGGAAAGCTAAATTACGGTTCGCACATCAACTGGCGCGCGATTTCTTTTATTTCCGTGTTTTCGTGTTTCTTCGACCCCCCGAGCCCCCGGGGCACCCTCGGCATCACACACATGCCATATAGAATACAGAATATGGCGAGGTGCGGTCCGGGGAATGGGGTGGGGAAGGGGGAAGAACATTTACGCCTATACCCCCCTTACCTCGTCGTCCTGTTTGACATGACCTCCTTTCGAACGAGTGCGTGGGCACAAGCACACGAGGAAGAATGTTTACGCCTTCCTCTTTCTCCTTCCCCAGATCTCGCCTCGGCCTTTCAATGAATAGGTAATGGCCGTGGGGAACGTCGACCCCCGCTTGGCTGAACACTTGTACCGCCATGATATATGATAAGATGCTATGCGAAAAAAACAAAGCGCAAGGATCGCTGATCGGTGAGACCATCAGAACATTCAATTGATTTGTTGACGTGACAGGCCAGCCAAGGCATGGCGTACATAGCTTAGTATAGCTTATCTCTGATATGACAACACACGATCTTATGTAGTGTGTCGAGAACCTCGGGATGGCCGGGATCGAACGCCGGAACGGACGCCCAGCTGCCGTACAATCAATTGAATAGGCGTAGCAGTGCTTGTCAATGTGGACGACGCGTTTACATATTTCCACTGCTCGCACCGGTCGACAGTGCCGGCAGGGAGCCCAGGCCCCCGGTCCGTAGTTCGTAGTCTGTACTTAGGGTTCGACCAGCGCGGATTTTGCGAGTCGTGCGTGTGTGTAAGAAGATATTATGTATGTTGCTCTAACAACATTGTAAATTACGTCGTAAAGAATTCGTCGCGATTTTAATCATTCAAAAAGGAGAGACAGAAAGAGAAGAAAAGAAAGGAGAAAGGAGACAAGAAAAAGTTATAATTACATACGATGAGTGTGTTGCGTATCGTAATCGTGTCGTATCGTATTCGTATCGGTGCTTCAATGCTTGCTGTCAACAGGGATGAATTAAGCCTACGAAAGAAAGAAGGGGGAATGGGAGGAGGGCACGGCACTATGAGCATGACGAGAAGAATCAATCATACACGTCATACAGCAAGGCTGTGCCGCCGGGCGTCGTCGGCTTCGAGCACCCTGCGAAGACTGCTGCTACCCCGCGCAGCGCTGCTCTGGGAACTTCGTCGTCGACCGTCCGTGTTAACCCACCCGTTGCCATATTCGGCGTCCGCTTGTGTGCCATCGCTCTCATCCTCGTCCTCGTCAATCGGTATAAACGAACGTGACTTCTTACGCTTGACCGAGGATCCAGCGGCGCTCGTCGAAGAAGAACTCGACGTTACCGTCAACGCCTTCGGCGCGGGAGGTTGTAAAGGCGAGACCGGGCGTCGGGAGGAACCGTCCACCGACGACCGACCGTCAGTGTCGTCGCTAGTCGTCGAAACACGCTTCTTCGGGGCGGTCGCGGTGACGGGAGCCTGAGGACCCGGGTCGGGCTTCCGCATTTTCCTGGGAAACAACGACAAGGTGTCAGTTGCGCGGCGATCTCGTGGAGGCTGTGTGAACCCCCTTCGAAACTCACGTGTTCAGCTTAGGTTCGGTATAATTGACACTCTTACGGACCCGACGCTCACGGGGAGGTGCCTCCGATTCGGATGCAGACGTAGCTCCAAGAGGCACTGGACTTGACGTACGGGGTGTTGGTAACTGCGATACTTGAGGGGTGGTCATGGGCGTAGTGGCAGGTGTCGACAAAAAGGTTCGAGAAGTGGTGACAGAAGTCGCTGCGGAAGCTGGGGCGTCCGTCTCCGGCGTATACTGTCGATCTCGATCTTTTCGTGACCAGAAAGTCAGGTCACATGTAATAGTCAGGAGATGACTAGAATCCACGCGCACCTGATGTGTGGGTGTCCAATGACGGGAGGATGGTACGACTTCTCGGCGAGTTGGTGACGTCCTTCAACCCAGAGCCCTCGTCTTCCCTGCGCCTCCTCCTCTCTTTCACCCTCGTCCTCCCAACGTCGGCGTCTTCAATAACAACTTCCCTCTCCACCGCTTTCGATTTCCTTTCCTTCCTCTCCTTCCTTGGTCGTGGGTCGAAATCCAGCTCCTCGGAGGGACCCAATCCTGAGCTGATCATCTCATCGACCTCTCTTTCTTCATCGTCTTCAGCCAGTCCCGCATGCCTCCGCTGTGGCGAGCCTAGGGCAGGGCTAGACGCCCTCGGATGCACTGGCCCCTCGAGCCTCTCCGATCTCATCGACGTCCCGACGTCGGTATTGACGGAAAGTAGCCCGCTCTGCCTTCGACTCGCCTTGCGTTTCAGGGAGGACGAGGACGAGGAATCGCGCTCCACCAAGCTGACATGAAGTGGCGTCAGCAATGGCGGAAGGGGTGGCACCGGCACGCGAAAAGATGACGACGATGACGACGTCGGTCTCTCCTTTATTCGCCGCCGCGCCGCCGCCGAAGAGCCGACGTGCACTTCGTCCTCGTCCGCCTCTCGGGAAGAAGACCCCACCTCCTCGTCCTCGTAGATCCCCGGGAAATTCGGAGCGCGGGAAAGTCGTGGCATTTGGGGTGATGCATTCTGATCCAGCATGGGTCGTCGGCGCACTCTCGGTGGTGGTCTGGGCTCCAATGTCGGTGTGGGATCGCCCGGCGCGATGTTCAGCGACTGTCGCAAGAAGACGAGATGTTTCGAGAGATTCGACGTCTGCGGGACGGGGGAGTGGGGTGGAATGTGTGAGTATATCCGGGTGGAAATGGCGACGATGCCACAGGACAAGGAAGGGGGCGTACCGCAGCTTCCGCATCTGCGAGAACTTTCCTTGACTTCTCTTGTTCCTTCTTGAGCTGCGTAGCGAGCGCAATCTCAGAAGCGCGAAGACGTAGATTCTCGACGTATAGGGTAGATATCTCGGCCTGGAGTTCTTCTACGCGAACGCTGAGCGTCGAATTGAGCCTGAAAGCGCGAAAAGCTATGAGTGTTGCCAGCGAACGAAAAAAGTGTGGGCGTACTTGGTGATGTGCTTGTTCGCGAGCAGAAACTTCTTCTTAACTGCCACATGGTCAAAACTGCTGAGAGGTAGAGAATGGGAAGCAGCTTACAGTTTTCGAACTCTGCGAGTGCGTCGTTCTGCCTGACGTTCAAGGAGGGGCGCGAGTCCCTCCTGCTCATCGTTCGTGACGGCGATGAGACTCTGTTAGTCTTGAAGAATCAAGACGGCCGGCGTGCGCTGATATCGAACAAGTACCCAGATCACGTGACATTAATAGCGCGTCCAGGCCGCCTCGAGGCCGTGGCTTGGAGCTCCTTCACACTGCCTTTTAGGCCCTTTTTGTTTCTCCTCATAGCCTACTCATAAATGGTTGTACACGTGTGCCCCAATTGCTTATAATTAATCTTGGCTCGCATCCACCGTCCCTACGTCCCGCAACCACCCGTCGATGTCCACGTCCTTTTCCAGCAACTCGCTTACACGATCCACGTGCCTCTCGACATCAAACTGCGAGCTATATCCCATCCCAAATGCGCCGCCGTTCGTCCGATCAGGCGTAGGAGATCCCTTCCGGTTTTGGGTGGACGTAATTTGGGGCATAAACCCACTCGGGTTCTGAGCGTACGAGAGCATGGGACTGATAGGAGACTCAAGCAGCAGGTTCGCTCGCATTGGGGATTCCGTTGGATCTGAATCTGGCGCAGAAAAGTAGGACTTGACAGATTTCGCTGGAGACCGAATGTTTCCAGGAGCGTCCCGTGAAGCGGCAACGGCAACAGGCTCATCACTTTTACCAGGAGTCAGCGGTGCGCCAAATACTATCTCATGGGAGTCCATGCTGTATCCTCCGTAGGGCGCTGTGCCAGGGTTGGGGTTATCTCGGGTGCGAGGCTCATTTGACGACTTCCGCTCAGGATGTTCAGGAACAAGAGTGGAGCGATTCTCGGGTACAGTCCTTGGCCTCTTGGCGGCCGGTGGGGCGACAACAGAGTCATCCGCAACACCATCCAATGGCATCGACGACGCCTGAGATCGTTTTCCTATTTGTACAAGATCAATTGGTGTCGAATGAGAAGACCGAACGTTGGCAGCGTGGGGCTCCGCCGAAATGAGCAGGTGATCGTCAGGAGGATCCGCAGATGCTGACGGCGGTGGAGTTGATAAGGATGCAGGGATGGGCAAAATCGGTGACGGCTTCGCCCGAATAGCCATCGCAGAACTAGCTAGTGGGGTAGATGTCTTCAAGTGCGCAGGGAACGATGGTGGAAGATACGGCTACGCAGACGGGGATCAGACAAATAGAAGCTACTTCGCGTAAACGAGTCTTACCGTTTCCGGTACATCCCTAATCTTGGGCGTATCATCCTTTACGGAAGAGGCGCCCAGGTATAGCCTAGCTTTCGTCTCTTCTGGAATATTGGATGCTTTCGAGGATTTAGTCTTGCAGGAAGGTACGGGGTTGGAACAACCCCCGACGGTCGGTTGTGATAGGGAACTTTTTCCCCTCTTGCCGACAATTGATTTGGCAACTGGCTTCACGACATTAAAGTCAAGGGTGCGACTTCGCTGTGTTACTCCAGTCTTGGGTTGGGACACAGTGACTGCTGCAGTCGCCATGTTGGAAGAGGGCGAAGAGCCGCTCGCGGTGCTATCCAACACCTCGGAAGACACAGACGCCTGCCACTTCTGAACCTTGTCCTTGGCAGCACGCAGGACGGTAGGGGAGACGCGCGGAGGACACCATTCGCGCGTCTTATCGCCAGGCTGACTTGACTCTGCGACGTCTACGCGATCGGGATTCGTTTTCTGCGCGTTACGTGGTGGTGGCACGGAAGCAACCCCGTTGCCAGCTTGCTGAGACAGATTGTTCGTCGTTCCCTTGAGCCGTCTGCTGGCCTCCCGCTTCTTTTCCCATTCGATCCACTCGGATTCTTCGTCTGGCAATATCCAATTTGTGTCTTCCCCGGTCTCGCGCAGCTCGAGCTTTGAAACTGCCCAACGCCGTTTTCCCCTTGCGCATCCGAGCTTCAACGTTTGGCTGACGCGCGTCCATTTTCCGATCATCAAGTCGTCTCCCGTCGCGCTAAATATATCCTGTACTTCGTCTTTCACCTTCTGGACGCAGCGTTCAAACGTGGGGGAGTTCGGTCGAGAAGGGGGAGACAACACGTCGCCTTGAGTGGAGAGGAAGAGGTGGACGTCGCGCAAGAACTCGACATAGTTTCGTTGATTTCCAGCACTCGTTTGAAGACCCTCCCGTGCGCTGTCGACTTGATGGAGAGAAGGAAAGACGGGGGTGTAAAGAGACATTAGATGCCTCTGTAAAAAGTGAAAGATCTATTGCAAAGTGACTAGTTCGCTGAGATATCGTCTAGCAAGAACAGCCAAAGAAATAATGAGCCAAACTGTTGTGCGCTGGCAAAGTGCAAGGCTCACTGGCAGAGGGGTGTGTGGTGAACATGTATATTATGTAAGCTGATTAGGTTGATTACATAACTCAACCCGCAACTTCACACCCCATAATAATTTACTGAGACAACAAAAGACAAAAAGAAGATCGAAAAGAGTGGATCAATTGAACGGCACACCACTATGCGGGTCTAGACTTCGTATAAGTTATTTAGTAACAATACAACGCTAATTGGCTACATGTGGCTGTACCGGCGAACTCCGTAGGCGTTTCAGGCTAATAGTATGACGTGTTCCCGTATATGGACCTACATGTATATACACCCACTCAAGGTCCGGACGGGAGAAGGATTCAGACGTCTGTCATCGCATGCGTACATTCCCCTTCATAGCAAGACCCTAGCTACATACCAACTGCAGCTCACATTTCACATTCCGCTGATCTTCGGGGTCCACGATGCCACACCAAGACTTGGATGGAAGACATTGTACCTGGTCACTCTAGCAATCATCTCTCCAAACCCTGTACGCACCAGAGTCCTGGCGAACAGCAATGAACAATTGCGATCAGATCGCTCGTCGGCGCATCGCACTGGACAGCTCGGAATGCGAGGACTGATGGATTGAACAGTCAAGCAAATGACACTCTTTTTCGAGGCACGCTGCCTTCGGGAGCGGCGGTTCTGGCATCATTGCGTTGTCGCAACCGACCAACGTTAGACCCTTTCCGGGTCCTTGCCTTCTCCTTCTTCGCTTCGGCTCGACGTTTCGATATTATGGCCTTGACGTCCTCCTGGAAATCATAATCATAATTCGAAATAGTGCAATCGTAATGCTCCATCTGGCGATTTACCAGTCGTTTTTTCTTCTCGCTCGTGCGGTCACCGTTCTTCCGCTCAGTTCGAGGTTTGCCGGCCTGCCCGACGCAAACGCCGGATAGTGAGCTCATTGCCTTTTGGCTGGAACCATCAAACCGGAGGAGTTGGTCACCTGTGGTTGATGATGTTTCTCTGCCTTCCGTAACACCTTTTCTTCTTGCGTATTAGCTACCAAATGCGCTAACTGCAATGCGTCCTGTGCGCATGGGAGCGAACAAGCTCCGGTCATCAAGAACGGCAAGAACTCGTCGACTCGGAGGCGCGGGCTTACCGTGCCGTGTTCGTAGAATTTTTTTGCTTTTTTCTCCTTCGAGATAGATGAAGGCACTGTAGGCGTCTGATCTGATCTTGTCATTGCGTTCGCCTGCTGCTGCTGCTGCAATGCCCTCGCGATGATAGAACCTGGGAGCGTTGTAGATACACAGCGAGTGCCAGCCTGGCGGCTGTCCCGAACAAGGTATCCTAGTCATTAGTCAGCACTGCAAGCAAAGTTTTGTATCAGACGATCACCCCACAAGGTATGTCGACCCCCCCTTGCTCCATTGAATACTTGACGTTTCGTATTTCTGCAATCAAAGCGGACTCCAGTCGCAAGTTAACTCACAACGGAGAGTTCCCCGTTAATTACATCGTTATGGCATCCATGTTTCTCATCCATCCGGCCCCGTTACAGTCATATACAGGGGGCACGACCTGACGACAGCGAGTGTGTTACTCCAAGTTACCACTGCTCAAGCCATCTGATACCAAATCGATCGGATGGCTCGACACACTTTTTTTTCCCTCAAGATTTTGTGAGCCGCCCTGAGGGCGGTTACACGTTCAACTAGGTTTCGTAGCGCCTCAACCCTCGCCGACGGCTAGTTCATTTATCCTAAATCGGTGGCTGTCCCCGAGCACTCAATATCGTGTAACCCGATTTTGAATTCGGGCGCGTTCCGGGTCAAACGACCTGAACCGATTTGATTTCACGGTGTTCCTTATTCGATTAGTCTTTCTCGACGACAACAAGCTCCTGCGAAACCCTATCAAACCTATCAAATGACGCACGGCATTTCATTCCGCCTCTCTCTCTTTCTCTCTCTCACCTCGCTCTCTCGTTAACCACGGGTGCGGCGTAATCTGTTCTCGTTTGGCACAGATGCGGCGGCAGACTGCTAAACCTTAATTATGCGCCCCCTGACGCATTCATTGCTCTACTCGTCCAAATGACGATCTCATAGCATCTCTCCAATGGGTATAAAGGCACTAAGAGCCCGTCCGTTCCATCACATCGCTCTCCTCCTCCTTGCAGCCCCTCCTCGATAACTTATAAGCTCTTCCTCCACCTTAACTTAACTTAACCTCACGATCCACCATGTGCCGCTGGAGACAGTGAGTACTCTAGCCGACCGGCGGCCATCGGCATCGCGTAGCTCACGTATCCTTGCCCCTTCAGCGTTCGCAACGTTTACCTGGCCTGTGGCCACGCTTTCACCCTGGTAAGCGCATCTGCTCCCGTCTCCCGTTCGCTGGTGCAGCTCAACTGACTCGCAACGCAGCCCGAAGAACTCGTTCGTCACCGCTCCCAACGCCCCTCATCGCCGCGCTAACCTCCCCCTCTCGCAGATCGTCTGCGAGAATCGCAACTGCAAATTCAGCCCCAACCACCCGCACGATTGCGCGCCCCCGCAATGCAAACAGACCTGCTGGCAATAGTACGATATCTCCGTTCTTCTCTCGGACCGCCCATTGACTGATCATGCCGTATTACCGGTCTTTGTTTTTTACTGATACCGTAGCCGGCAATATCCTCAACAATATTGTACGTAGCCGCCATACTCGTTACTTATATTTGATGCTCATTCTCTGTTGATGTAGCTCCGAATATCAATAGCGTATGCCCGACCTGCCAGCAAGCGGTGAGGAGGCATTGAAACGCCGGCCGCTGCGATTTGGCATAAGCCCGAACGGTGCGGTACGACGACCAGTCTAGATTCTTCTTGTCGTTGTTTTTTGTTGGCACATCACCAAATTATTATTTGTTTTTATCTACGCATGACTCTTGAGCTGTATCGCCGAGGGGAGCGAAAAAAATCTTCCGGTATATTGTACAGTATCGAATGAAATCATATACATATGTAATGAACAAACGAGATGAATAAAATAAATAATTCTTGACTCCCTTCTATGAAATTAGACCTCGGACCTCGGGAGAGCCTAACGGAAGAAATTCCGTTCTTTGTGAGGGTGCAGTGGAGGGAAGGGGGAGGGACCTTTGTCAATCGCGGAGATCGAAGGCAAAGCGATCATTGGAGAGGGTAATTGCATCTCCCTCGAAGAGATTGAAAAAGGTGGATCGTGCAGTCACCACGGCATCATCAGTGCATCACGAATCATCAACGTCTTACAATGAGCTCATGAGCTCATGTGGAGGTAAGACCACAGAAAAGCCAACTCCAAGGGGTCCGTGGAGCCGCTGCGAACCCGGGCATCCACATCTATACACTCATTTACGCTATCCCATATTCCTAAACGGGCATCCCTAAAATCGCAATCATATCGGGGCCCAAAGTTGGGCGATAGGAATTCCTTATGATTGATTCGCATTCGCATTCATGTGCGTCCCGGACGATCGATAACCGGGAGCCGTGGCTTCTTGAATCGTTTGTGGTTTGCGGGCAGTCCGGCGTGAGCGGACAATGCATCACATCACAGATAGAATGGTCACGCAACCCATTCAATTTTTCCAGGACCACAAGCCACGGACTCGGAAGAGCACTGCCCTCAGGTGAACAGAAAAGGGAAAGGCTGGAAAGCTCCGTCACATATTTTGAACCCTGCTAACGTGAAGGCGGCGTCCGTGCGCAGGGGGAGTCACTAGACTAGAAAGGTTAGGAACATTGTCGATGCTCGAACCCTGGTACGCACACTAGTAAAGTGCGAGGAAAGCAGCGGGCTGGGCGGAATTCCTGCCAAGGTCAACTCAACTCACTCACCCCTCGTGTGATTGTCGACGTAGCAGAAGGAAGTTCTGGAGGGCTCCGGAAAGTTAAGAATTCTACTATCCGTGCGAGTCCTGCAACGCCCCTGAAGGAGCACTACGTATCTCGTCCGGACAAGTATCATTGACGCTGCTCTGCGAGATTGGGTTCCACGGTAACAACTGATATTGATAATCGCTTTCACTGAGGATAAATCAGGAAGTGTTCGTTTATCTGGACACTCATCTCAACGGTCCAGGCCATCATGCCTTGCGGGTATACGTGACGACAGATAACTTTACCATTAGTATGCCGCGGAGAGTCAGCTTGTGAGGTGCCTAACCACGGTACCGGTGCCATGGAGTGAGCAGACGGACAGTACGCCGCAACAACGTCATTTACAGTCATTTCACAGCCCTGAAGAAGGTGCCCCCTGAGGATGTTGCAAAATCGGTTCTGGAGTCGTTTTGTTGTCAAGAGCGGGCCGGTGTGAGTTGTACGATGGATGCCAAATATGAGAATCGATATACCTTGTATTAGAAACCGTACGGCATGGTTATCTTCTCACCTGCTGGAACTTGGAACGTAACGGAGATTGGCAACAAATGCGCTTGTGCGTCTGTCAAAGGCACTGCAGCGCCAGCCTGTCTATCAGATAGATTATGCACGGGACACGGGAAGGCGTGCACACACGGGTGTACAGTGGACTCTTCGAACCCGTCATTTTCGGGGACGAGAGAAGATCTATCAGCGGGTGCCTGTTCGACTGGTGGCGGAACGTTTACAGATAAGAGTTTTCAAGCGATGTCAAAGAAGTTTCAGAATTCCCCGCATGGTTGTATTGCGCCGTGAGGACGTGTGTCGGCGCGGGCAACTTGTCTGCGATGTAGAGTTCTGTTGTGTTCCGTGGAACCTACGGTGATCTTTTGTTTTGAATGGGAAACCTTGCAAAGACTGGTTCAGGGGAAGGCAGGAACTCGCCGACGAGGTTTACGGAAGGCTGCCACCGACTCACTTAGTCTAAATTGGTCGAGTGCGCTCAGCGCTGAATCATGTCTGCTTCCGTACCTCCTTCTGGCGGCCAGCACGTTCTCAAAGGGAGTACTTTGATAGTCGCCTGAGAAAGCCTTTGTTTCAACGCCGCTGCAAGTTGCCGGTGGTTGTCTAGGGCGCCCGTGGAAAACTTTTAACTGGCCACGATGTCAAGCGCTCGAGTTACAGTCGAAGTCGAGCACGCATCTCATTGAGCAAACAACCACAAACATTCAACACATCGAACTCACTCCGCGCCCGCACCGCTCGAAAAAAGTGTCAGGAACAATGAACCATCGCCTGGTATCAACCTGTCTACGCTCTCTGTCACTGATCGAAGATAACCTATACTATCCATGATCTCGGGCCGTCTAAATTTAAACAACCGAATTGATGGCAATACGACTGAATACGCCCGAGAACTTATTTTGTCGAGACATGGGCGCTGGGCGCTTCAAGCCAGAATGGCAACAGATGCGGCTGTCATGACCAAGGTGGCTAGACTATACTTCCTCGACGATCATCGGAATTACCAAGGCTTTGGTCTCGATGGACGAGTTGGTCCAAGCTGCCGCATTATCGTCCTCCGATAAGCAAAGGCCTCCATAGTGACCAGTGTTATTGTCTTTACGACGGCGACCGGTGGAGGTAATCGCTGCTCGTAAAATGCGCCGTCATCGGAGCGACGCACTTTCGCTCGTTAAACGGAGTGTTCACACGCTCTCTATAGAAAACGTGAGTTGTGTTCGTTTTGTATTGTCGTTCGATGCTCCCAGCTTGCTGGCTCGCTCCGAGAGATGACTACAAAGATCCATTGTTGGCCGGAACTAACGCCACCCTCAGTCAAAATGTCTCGGACCAGACCAGACCAGCGAATAGACCACTTCCCTAGTCTGTTCACTCGACATCTCCTAGTCAACACGATTTGCAATTCTAGCTGGCCTTTCGTGTGCCTTGTTTCATTCGGTCAATATCTCTTCCAGAACCCATCTAATCAAGGTACACTTGATGAGGTGATTTCTTTTGACAGGAGTCTGAACAGTACGGTATACAATCCTTTCTTTGTGGAACAACCTAATGTGATCTGTAGCTACGCTGGTGGCGACACGTATGGGTTCCACGACATCTCCATATAACTATAATCGTCATCTTTTTCATGGGGACATCGTAATGCTTATGAAATGTGTCCGCCTTCGACCTTGACTGATTGTACCCCGCGGTTTCCAGATACTCATTCGCGATGTGTACATTTGCGCCGCTCTATGGGCGATTGTGCGATGTCTTGGGGCGAAAAGATGCCACTCAAATCGCCGTCATCGCCGCGGCGTTGGGAGCCGCCGCATTGAGTCTGAGCCCTGATAACAATCAATCTGGTGTTTGACACGAATCTTAATCAGTGACATGTATAGTCTGCGTGTCCGTCTTCTTTCTCGATCATTACGATGCGGTAATCATTGACACGACTCAGTGGCTCAAGGCATTTCTGCCATATTCTGTGGCGTGTGTTTCCCGTTCTCGCCTGAGCATACACTCATCCGATTCGTTTAGCTCGGCATGTGACTCGGAGGTCCACTTAGGGGTTTTGTCAGTGATTGTTATGTAACTTTCTCTCTCTTTCTTACGGGGTTCTTTAAAAGGTTTGGATAGATGTGGGCATTTATCCAACAGGTAGTACCCCCTTTCAATGCAATATCCCTCGTCCTAACCCAATGTAATTTGTGATACGTAACGCCTGTATGATTAGCTGTCGCGGGTTGCGGAGCATGTTGCTAACATCTCAGTAGGGATTCTAGGGAAAGGCCAAGCGCCAAAGACGTGTTGAAGAGAGCTGAGTGGGTCCCAGGTCGTTTCACACTCCTGGTGGCGGTGCGTGGATAAGTTTCGCTAATGAGACAAACTGACCGTTGCGCGACAGGTGGGAACATTTTTGGTGTACCTGAGTATGAACTACATTGAAGACTACCTGGCATTTTTTTCGCTGTGGCTTGTAAGGGAGGATATGAGGTTGGTATAGTGGAATGATCCCTGAGTGCTCGCCCTGGCGTGTGCATTTTCGATCTCATTCGGATTGGTGGAGCTTCTAGTTGCACCGGAACTGTGCTTGCACCGTTCCTACTAAAGCAGCGTGTCCCTCTTTTGGTGGGAATGAAAAAATTGTCCGTGGCGGCTTGCAGCTTTGCGGTCTTATATTTCTACCCTATGTGGTTTCAAACTATGAGATTCGTCTTTTTAATGACGTCGCTACAACGTAAGTAAACATGACGTATCATACAAGACCTCCGTCTGTTTCCCAACAGCGCTGCCATGTCGATCGGATCGTTGTCTGCTGAGTGAGTCGTTCACGTCTAGTGTCTTCTGTTTTCAGAGTGCACTGAAGATCCGGTAGCTGGCTTATGCATCGGGTGGGGAAACACAGACGATCAATGTCGTCGTTTTTGGCCTGTTGCCGTTCATCGGAATAGTCTTGATTACTCTCATGATTCGGGTCCACAGCACACATGGCTCAGCATTATGATTTTTAATTGACTTTTCCTCATGTAGCATCAGACTGACGGGAGGTGAGAGATCACGTTTGGTTTTGGGAATGCTGTGGTGTTGCAAAATATAATGGGTACGTAGGAGCAGGTGTTTTCTACAAAACACTGGTCTCAGATGATCCGTTGTTCGTCGTCATCAGTTGAGATGCCAACGTACCTACCAGGTGAGTGATGACTCAGTGACGTCCGATGGCCGTTAGTACAGGCTTTATCATACAGGTTTTTTCGTGGCCTCAGTGATCTACGAACACCGCTCGTGAAATGAACAGCATTATCAGATAATCAGATGCCTCTTTTCTTTGCACAGGGTAACTTAGCGGCGTCGCCATCTCATCCGCCCTATTTTAATCCAAACTTGAATCGGAATTGCGTGTGCGCCTTTGTGTTTCGGATGCAGACCAGGTGAGCGTCTCTCATTCGCGTATCACATTCACGAGACCATGGCTAATCGCCGTACTATGTACATAGATGATCAGCCGGATCGACACTCGACGACGCTCGTCACTCGGTTCCCGCCTAATTCTCAACAGGCTGTGAGGGACTCGTACCTCTGTCCTGTTATTTATTTAATGTGTTGCTTGTTGTCGGGCTGAACATCAGCGGTGCACCGTGGATTGTAGACTCCAAATAAGAAACTAGAAAGACAGATGGGGAAGAGCTTGAGGTGAGCAGTAGGCTGGAAGGAGATGACGCAATCTGAGCCATATACTATAGTCCGTTTGGATGACGAAGCAGAATAAAGAAGGCGAGAAAGAGTGATGGGGGGATGTGGGGAAGTGCGAGTACTCAATAAAATGGTGCAATCGAGTAGGGTCCGAGTATTCAATGGCCGAGATGGGTTGGGTTCTCGTACGAAACTGCGAACCCCTTGAAAACACCAACGCACAAATGCAACTTTATTTGATTGAACACGTCGTGTGAGTTTCCGCCTTCATCTCTTGCATGAACCACTGTCCCGCTAGGAAACCTGAGTGCGAGGAAGATGAAAGGAAAGAGAGACAACATCGAACCAAGATGTTTGCCTGGATCTGTTTGTTACCATTTGAGTGCACCTCTGTTGTCTTGCTGATTGGAGGCGGATAACACAATTGTGGTTCCCATCTGGTATTCAATATTCACGCGCCACCATCAGACGTTATGGAAGTCGTCTATCCAGGAACGCAGAAAATCTCTTTCTCACTCTGCGTCAGAGACTACGCGCCCTGGGGAGGGCTCTGGCGGCAAGACTCTGACTGGGTCGGAACACGCCCTTGTACATATGTTGGCACTCTCTCTCACTGGAATTTTTCTACTCATCGACGATCGACGGACGATCGACCCATAACGTACTGCAACGATATGTGAAATTCCAAGGGTCACGGGGACTATGACAAACAATGTTCATCGTCAGCGAGATATGTGCCTCCAGTTGCGGCACCAGTGAGGTCACCAGTCGCGATCGTCAGCTTGTTTAGAAGGGCTCGGTTTCGATTAATCCACTCGAAACTTTGTGGGTATCGTTAGCATCCTCGCCGTTTGCCGGGCACCGGTAGAACATCTGTGTTGCGATCTTGAACTGAGAGTGCCTTTTCAATGTTGACATGGACAGCAGCTCGATTTTGAGATCACCGATGTTGATCGAGACAACGTCAATTAGGAGGCTTGTAGAAAACTTTGACTGGTGAACGAATGGGGAGATAAGTTTTGGGTACCTTAGATCCGCGACAGACGGTAACTTCAAAAACGCCTGCAATTGGGCGGAAGATTTAGTTACATATGATAGGGCGATGACTCAAAAGCCGGCGAACAAAGCAGGAAAAACGCAGCCATCTGCCGATGACAAGCAGCTCGCTTTTGCCAAAATGTGTGTTTGGAGTCGGGCACGGTTTGCCAGTCTGTTCTCGCTGGGGTGCCGCGCGTAGTAAATCAATAATAGCGCTCTGGAGGGGCAGATCGTTGCCTCGTAAGTGGCGGCCAATTCCGTTGGATAGAGTTTCCTGCGATCGTTAGATCTGAAATGCCTGTAGGCCCATCTGCAGTAAACTTGCCAATCTTATTTTCGATTTTTTTTTATAATAAAAAAAACGTTACCACTTGACGACAACGCTCTTGTTGTAGGCCTCCGGAGTCCTAGACTCTTGGCATCACGGCTCTGGAACGCCAAAGAAAAGGTAACCAAGGGTTTTGCAAAAGTTCCAGAGAATCACCACCAGGATCGCGAATTCGCAATGATACCTTTTTTGGGGGCAGTGCGCTCGGAGATAGCCGGGAGAGGACCCCGTGAGCACCTTGGTGAGCAAGCGAATGCCCATTCTCCGGAGCGCTGGCCTCTGCTTAGAAGCCTCTGAAAGGAAGCAGGAAAAACAGAGGGGCACAACCGGACCTCCCTGCGCCAAAATCATGTCGATGATTGGGAGGTAGGTACGAAAAAGTGAGTGACTCTGAGCGAGAGGGGAAGAGTGATGGACAAGCAAGAGCGACACACGACGTTCCTTGGACTGGATTGGAGTTAGGAGGAGGCAAGAATATAGACGATGATGAGGAAGACGCGACCGGCATCGTCGAAATGCGATACTCGGGAGATACTAAGTTGTCCGGCTCAGGACCGACTGTCTCAGAGTCTCACGTCATCCCACCTAATATACCCTAGTAGATCTCCAACAAAACGAATTACTTCCGCTTTTGAGAGGCGGTGCCGCATTAGCGAACTTGTCGGGTTATGTAAGGCCGATGCGAACGGCGAGAAGTTGCCGAGCTCTACAGGCTAAAAATGTGGCTGGTTCGGGCCGACTTGCCGAGCGGTGCCAATTTCGGCCGAGCGGGTTATAGTTGAAAGACTGACTCCGTCACATCCATTTTTCGTCGTCGTTGTCGTCTGATACCCACAGTTCCCTAGTCCACTGGAGATGGCCCCTCCCACAGAACGTGATCCTTTGCTGTCCGGAACGAATGCCACGCCCACTAGCACCCCGTATGTCTCGGACTCACTCAATAAACAGTCCTCCCGTTCGTGCGGCGTCGGTCCGCTTGACATCTCACGCTCGACACGATATGCGATATTAGCTGGCGTCTGGTCTGCTACCTTTCTTTCGGTCAGCGTGTTTCAGCAGGAATTTGTACAGGAAATTGACAATGAGCTGACCCACGGCGTTTGTGACAGGCTCTAAACAGTGCGTCCCACTTCCCTGAAAGAAAAACGAAATTGGTCTAATTGAATATATGCAGCTACCCTGGTGGCAACTCGTATGTGTCAATGGCATTTCGAATGCACCCATAATTGATCACGTCCGGTCCAGTGCTTCCCTCCATCTCGTCGGAATTCGAGAAGTCTAACGAGGCAAGCTGGTTGGGAACATCGTAAGCGCTCGTGTAACTCGTCGCGCGGATTACGACTGACCTGCCAATATCCGACCAGATACCTGTTGGCAGTCTGCACCTTTACGCCACTCTATGGACGTCTGTGCGACGCGTTGGGACGGCGAGGTGCCAACCAGACCGCCGTAATCACCGCCGCGTTGGGGACCGCCGCATGCGGATTCTCTGGAAACATGCAAATGCTTATCGTGGCTAGATTCGTGCGTTGCATAAATTGTGGGTGTCGACTCAAATTGACATTCGTTTGGAAGTTATCGGGAATGGGCGGTGGCGGTATCCAGACAACCTCATCGTGAGTTTGAGATAGTGCCTTGATTACGGTGAAAGTCGATCTGACATTTCACGCCGATCATGCAGGATCGTGATTAGTGATATGTATAGTTTGCGCGTCCGTTTTCGTTTTTCAATTATTACGCTGCGGTGATCATTAAAATGACACAGTCCAGGGGTTTGGCTCAAGGCATGGCTGCCCTATTCAATGGTGTATGTTTTCCCTTCCTCCCTTCATCATGTGGTCATCAAATTCCTATAGCTCGGTATGGGACTCGGCGGTCCATTGGGGGGTCTTGTTAATGATTGGTAAGCAGCGCCTGTTTCTCTTCAAGTTTCTCTTACACAACCGTCGATTTATCCTATTTTGAAAGGTTCGGATGGAGATGGGCATTTATCATGCAACTACCCCTTTTTGCAATATCCCTCCTTCTAACGGAGTATAATTTGCGATATGTAACCCCCGTAAGATTGGCTGTTGCGCGTTGCGGAGCATGTTGTTGATATCTCAGTAGGGAAAGGCCAGAAGTGCCAAAGACGTGTTAACGAGAACCGACTGGGGAGGTAGTTTCACACTCCTGGTGGCGGTGCGTGGAAGTCTATCAAATGGGAGAGGATTTGGACAAACTGACCACGACAGGTGGGAGCATTTTTGGTGTTCCTGAGTATGAAGTACAATGAAGACTACTCGGTATTTTTTTTCGCTGTGGTTTGTAATGGAGGATCTGAGTTTGGTATGTATAGTGGAATGACCCCCGGGTGGTGGTTCCGCTCACCCTGGCGTGCGCATTTTCGATCGCATTCGTATTGGTGGAGTTTCTAGTTGCACCCGAACCTGTACTTGCGCCGTTCCTACTGAAGCAGCGCGTCCCTCTCTTGGTGGGGATGAGCAACTTCCTCGTGTCGCTCTGCAACTTTTCGATCATGTATTTCTTTCCGACCTGGTTCCAAACGGTTGGCTTGACTAGCGCGTCGATAGCCGGTGAGATAACACCTTTTTATTAAGAGCGTCGCCGCCAAGCTTGACGATTTCAAAAGGTCTTCATTTATTCCCCAATAGTATCTCGATGTCCATGGGATCACTGTTCGCTGGGTGAGTCGCTCCGTATTCTATGTAGTATGATCCGTTCAGATTGCATTGACGATTTTGATAGTTGGCTGATGCATCGTACGGGCAAATATAAAATGATCAACCTCATTTTTGGTTTCCTGCCATTTATTGGAATCGTCTTTATTACTCTTATCCACGAAAATTCCGGTCCACTGCAGTCATGGTTCAGTATTGTAAGGCTTTCCGGTCCTTGCCCCCATCATATAACAAGTTGACTACCATAACCACAGATTCCATTCGGCTTTGGAAATGCTGTGGTCTTTCAAACGACGCTAGGTATGTCACATTCCAGCTTTGCTTTTCCATTGAAATGTCGCCGTTGATCCCTTACATCCTGTCATCAGTTGCCCTGCTGGCACATTTACCCGGTGAGTGGCAGGGAGAATGCTGCAGCATTATGGTGTTTGATTCATTGGCGATATGCAGAAGGTGTGATGGCTGTGGGGACAGGGTTTGGACAAGTCTTCCGTGGCCTTGGTGATTCAGTCGCACTACCGATGCTGTGAGCGTCCACTAACCTGACGTGTGTGTTTGCATGCAGGGCAAGTGTGCGGCGTCGCCATATCCTCCGCCCTCTTTCAGACCTTACTCGGATCGGCATTGCGAGCACGCATTCATGGACCTAATGCGGATGAGGTGAGTAACCTCCCCCGTCTGTCCAAAAGCATGACGCATGTGCACTGACCGCGATCGTTCGCACCGCAGATCATCGGCCGGATTCGACACTCAACGACGCTGGTAGCGCAACTCCCCCCCGACTTGCAGCGAGCTGCGAGGGACTCGTATGCCGTCGCTCTCCGTGCGGTTTTTTTCCTAGCGGCGTGTTCGACGTTGTTGGCGTACCTTGTTCGAATTCCGGTCAGTGTTCGCTTTCTGCTGACCTTTTTCAGCTTCCATGCTGTATGGTATGT
The DNA here is from genome assembly GCA_038091415.1 of Leccinum variicolor. Lineage (NCBI taxonomy): Eukaryota > Fungi > Basidiomycota > Agaricomycetes > Boletales > Boletaceae > Leccinum > Leccinum variicolor. Next base: position 57,517 of record JBBPOK010000030.1, on the reverse strand, counting down.
AACATGTTGACTCAGACGATAACATTGTTTAGATTCCTGAGAAGAAATTGGAGGATGAGCAGAAGGACAAGGATGCTACTCACGACGGCACCGTCGGTGCTGGCGAAGCAGAGGGAGAGGGAGGAGATGGATCGGTGGTGGGTCCATGTACACCCCGTCCGGACTTGGAGCGCGCGATATGATGAACAGTAGTGTTATGGGCCCCAGGGAGTGTAACATCTCCCGTCTGACCGAGGTAGGTCACGGTTTCGATGTCTCGATCCTGTCCGAGTTACACGACAATTTGGATCATGGTAATGAGGTAAACCCTGGGGCTATTTTCTTAGCTTACTCGCATACCCTCTCTTATTTTTATTCCTATAATTTTTGTGCGCATTGTTGGGAAAGGAATCGAGTATTACACAGTTCCTCGATACTAATATAAATCATTGGGTATTCACGCCATCATGACGAATGCGTCACGCGATACCCGTACTCTTCCCCCGGGCCCGCGGACAAGAGTGAGGAAGCATGGACTCGGACTCGCTCTGCCCGAGTCTCTCAGTACGATAACAGCAGCCGTGTTATATAGACTCCTTTGAGAAGCGCGAGGGCGGTCGTGATAGATAGACAAGTATGGCCAGCCTAATCAGTAGCCCATAACGATCGACCGGGAATCGCCGTGTACCCCGGTCTCTCACATATGCTATCCGCACATATATATATTCGCCGAGAGACCGTGTGGAGCGTGTGTTGATAATCATTTCGCTGTCTTGTTTTGTTTCCGTCCAGGAACGCGCCCTGTCGAACTCGATCGGGTTTTCGGGCTTCAAGGCTTCAGACCTCAGGAGGACAAGGACAGAAGGGGCGCATAATGTATGAACCGGACGGTCAGCTGTCAGCACCTGGGGTACTCTGACAGATAGGCCTATATTGTCTTTGAGCTTTGAGTCGGACTTGACTGGGTTCGCGGCATGCGTACCATTCTTTTCTTGCTTCTCTTCCTTTCATTTATTTTGCCGATGGGTCGTGAGAGCCAAGTTTCGTCTCGTGCAGACGTTTCGCACTCGATATGGAACCTGTAGCAAGCAAGGCATATTGATTTCGCCAGAAAAGTTCAACTTCAAACGTCATTCAAACGCGCTTTACCTGCACGTGTTCATGAGACGAAATCTGAAGCACGGAAGTACCGTAGGCCCAGTCCAGCTCGAAATGTTTTGGATTGATGGAAGACCTGTCAACTCTTCGAAGCGTGTATGTATACACGGAAGCGCGCCACGAAATAAAAAGGTAAACAGAATCCGAGTCGTAATTTTGGCAGCCCGCAGGAAGCCTTGCCAGGATCGTTCGGCTGTCGAACTATCATCGGGCCCGCATGTGAGATCGCGTCAAAATATCTCCAACACACTCACCCGCTGGACACTTTTTTGGTGTGCACGAGAGACACCGAGTCGATGGGAACGAACTCTGCTTCATCGGCCGCCCAGAGCCCATATCGAAGCCGCCGCCGCACGGGGCCGGTCGCAGGTATACACAGTACAAACACAAGCGACGGGAGAAGGGGTTGGAGTGGGAGAAGAACAATAGAGAAAGACAAGAGAAACGGATACGTTTACAACAGTTACGAGAAAACAAAGAGAAAAAGAGACCAAATGAACAAGGCGAAGATCCACATCCGAACAGAAACAGATACCAGCCCATTGAGCACCTTCTCATGCTTTCCTCCTCTGTGCGTTCCGTCGTTCGCCCTCGACGCAGACGAACGTGACCAGGACATCTCCAGTGATGGTCAACCCGTGCGGTGTGATGTGGATTAACCCTGGGTTCAGTCGTGCTGAGGGCAAAAAGGTCGCTGTGGGGACTTGTTTACTATCATTGCTCGCCATCTGTCAGGAAGAAATAAAGAAAGCTTATTAATGACTGATCTAACGCTCGCAAACCGAAAAAAAGCGGGGTCTACACGTACCAACGGTGAATCGTTCTCAAATGACCACTTGTAGGACTGCCCGTTGAGCGCCGTAAACGTTCTCGACCTTTTTTATTTCAAACATCGTTAATGAATCAGTTTCGTTTTCATCGAGGAACAAGGTACCGCCAGATCAGTACACGAGGCCATCAGACGTGAAAAAAAGAAAATGAGAATGATCCAAAAAAGAAAACACGATCTCCGTGACGGGGAAAGATCTGCCTCGGCGAAAAAATGGGACGTGACCGAGAGGCATGAAGACACTCACGAACTGAAGAACTTGCTCCGACAGACGCAGACTTCGCGGCCGTGCACGAAGACCGTACCAGGCCGCCCAGAGTGCCACACCACGCGGCCAACCTCGGACTCGCTCAACCCATCTGTGCTCACCCACTTGACTGTCGTCGTCGCCGTCGATGACGACGGACCGAGATAGCTCGGCGTCTCGATCCGATACGACACGCGCCCCTCGGGCGAGACGAGGACAGTATTGAACGGACTGTCCTGTGCCAACGAAAAGTTCATGATGGTTCGGGAACTGAGAGATCAGTCGATGATGGCGGGGTGGAGTAGAAAAGAACGTGCAGGGGGGGAGGGGAGGGAAGGGGCTTTTTGCGGGCTGAAAAAAGGTTGTCCAGCGATTTCAGTTACGGACGCTGGGAGCGTAAGCCGATAGAAGCCCCGGATTCTGCCACGGTGGGCGCCCACAGGCTCAGCTCGCGATTCCACCGAACAACATTCGATATTTGGGTGCCAGGGAGGTCGGTGAGCATGGATTTGATGTAAAGACGTGGACTTTACGAACCCAACAAGACTACATCAGCTCGAAGACATCCACCAGAGGCGGTGCGAAATCACGTCGCTGATTGGCCTCGCTCAAAACGGTTAAACGAGTTCACACACGGTTCATTCCACTTTTTCTAAGTAACCGTCTCGCACATACAAAAAATATTCCATGAGATCAACGACCCGCGGGCTTCCTCCTCAGTTCCATAAGTTGTATGTGCTTCACCTCCCCGCCCACATCTGTGGCAGGACCTATGTATCACCTCGTTCGGCCTACCCCGATGGCCGGCCCATCTGCACATCCTGCAAAGTCAATACCGTCTTTATGCTTGCCAACGAACTGGCCCACGGCCGTGTTGTTGCTGACACTATCTAGGGTCTTCTTTCGTTGCCATGTTTTTTTTTTAGTATCATGCTGGTGAGCACGACAACTCCGACAAAAGGCATAAATGTAACTTGACGCTGGATGCGGTGGATCAACCGGTCATTGTCTGTACCCAGACTTTTTTTGAAGGTCTAAGGGACATTTCTCTCAGCTTCGCCCTGCGAACTGCATAACGGGCACTGTACGCGTGCTCATCACTTCCGCGTATTAATATGCGCTTCCCCAGAGCTGTCTTCTTTCCTGCTACGTTGCTCCAACTTGTTCGTTCTCTCAACGCCGCTCCCCCTCATGGTCTTCGAGCAGCTGCACATCCTGAAGACCAACCAGCCATGGCTCGGTGACCAAATCCCTAATGCTATACTACGTGCCCGTCACAAACTATGAATCTATGATATATTCTCAACCGACACGTTACCTCACCACGCGTACTGCTCGCCGCTCACTAAAATACTGCAAACCAAGGAAATGAGAACAAATAAAAAAGAGTCAGTGCAGAAGCTAGACGCGTCCGATGCAAGCCACGTCATGACACCCTGCATTTCGTCCGGGCGTCTCAGTACCAAGCGGGCTCATGTTAGACGCATTTCTGGCGCGGCTGCGTGTCCAGGTACGCCGCTGTCGATCATACTATCAACGTTTCTGCATGCACTACCACGTCATACTCAACGCATGTGGATGTATCCAAACGAGAGCGTTTTCACTCGAATATTCTTCTCACCGAGCTCAAGCGCTCACACGCCATCTGTAGCACCACAGACTCGAACGTGTTGCAAGACACCCACTCGTGGTCCTGCACCCAGCTCAGTACCCGTGTCACGCATTCGAGCGCAGTGCTCACCCTGTTCGTAATGCTGCCGGACATAGATTCAATCAGAATGATTTTTTCCGGTCGTCAACCTAGTCAAGCGAAGTATGCCGAGAACCGGGGTAGTCAAAGAGGCCCTGTCCTGCTATAACACGCTATATTACATCGACACACCATGCCAGCAATAAACAAGGCTGGGAACTTGAAACTAGTTAGGCATCTTGTCGACGTTAGTTCTCAGATCTCAACAGTCAAAGTGACAACGAGACGAATTGTAAATGAAAGCAGAAAAGCGCATATGTATCGGCACACCATACAGTCACGACCCAGATATAGAGGGGGATGTAAAGGAGTCTATCGTACACAAGAACCAAAGCCAATCATAATCTACGACTACTGCACGTCGACCGTACGCACGCTGTCCATCAACTCCTCCAACGGCGTTTCCGCCCGGATCTGAACCTTGATGAAACTGTCCGTCGCGACACGTTTGCACTGCACCCGACTCTGCGAGGCGAGTAACAGCGCACCGAATGGCTGTCTAAGCCGAACGATAAGCCGCAGTGCACGGACAGCTAGATCAAATCGAGGAGTGATCCCCGAGAAATCCTCATCGATAAGAGGGCTGATCCACGGATGAATGAGCATCAAACCCTCCATCCCTGCCAAGTTGTCCTTGGTCTCGATCCGCACCTCACCAAGAGCGGGTGTTATCGCGCGATAGACACGAAGGAGAGTGTCGGGATCATGTTCGGGGAGACATTGACATTCGAGTTCGTTGAGAGAGAAAACGAGACCGGAAAGTCGCAGTCGACCAGCGACCAACGACAGAGGTGGGAGATTACATAGTTGCCCATACAACTGAGGAGACAAGGAAGGATCAGGCAGCGACGACTGCAAGGCCTTGATGACACTATCCATCTTGGCAGTCTCGATTGGTTGAGGAACGTGCGGTGGAACGACTTGATCATAAACGGTGAGATCCAAAGGGAGGTAGCTGTGGTTACTACCCGAGATCCCAGTCCAAGCGAGAATCGTGACATTGTCCGATCGTGTGAGAATGTGTTCCAAAAGACGACCGACTGCTCGCATGCCCTCCCCATATATGACCGGGAGTGCGACATCAAAGATACCGAACAGAGAGTATGCGATATCTTCCTTCCGCGTCGTTTGGCGCTTCGAAGCGAGGTAGAGCTTCTCGCACACCCTCGTCAGCCCCGGCTGAAGTGTTGCAAGGGCCTGAGTCGCAAACTGGGTTGCCTGTTCCATCTCTGCGAGGATGATAGGTGATTCCTTGTGATTGAATATCTCCAGACCCAGGTACGGCTTCCAATCTTCTGTGTAAAATTGGATAACCCTTGAAGCGACGTACTCCTGATATGTCCACCCGCGCGTGTTCCAGATGCTCTTCCACAGAGACCCAGGCTCTTGCGACTCCGAGAAGACTCCGAGAAGATGGACAATTGTCAGTGCCGCACGACAATACCACTGGAACATGGCAACAACTGATTCTTGCTGAACTCCCTTGTCGCTCTGGTTAACACAGCACGTGTCGCTCCACGCCCACCGGAACCTGCGAGACTGCACGAGATTGCAGAAGTTGATGAGTTTGTCGATTGTGGCAGATGTGGGCAGTCCATAGATAACAGTATTCTCGACCATTTGGAACGATGGCTCGGGTGGTTGCCACCTGTGCGAGAACATCACGTATTCGTAAAATTTCTCCACCTCCCTCTGGATGCGTACAAGGTCGAACCGATCACGGGTTGTCATGAAAGACCGCAACTCATTGAATGTGGGGACTTGTTCGAAAGCTGCCGCTTGCATTCCCTTGTCGTAAAGACGACCAGTAGTGGTGTCAATGAGTGCCCGGGGTATGTCTTGAATGGTCTGCTCGACGACCTGGCGAATGAGTGAAGTCGTGTCGAGATAGCAACTCCGCATGACTGTCGACAAAAATCAGCCCACGTCGTATGCGCAACATGAATGAGAATGACTCACCCCGAACTTGTGGGTCAAGCGAATTCTCCATCCTCGACAGCATCATTTCAAATACGTCGAATGCCCCCTTGTAACGCCCAAGGCTATGTAATAGCGCATGTTTCCTTTTGTACCCTTTGTAGTTCGATGGGTCTAGTTCAATGGTCTGATTATACAGTCAGCGCCGTCAACTGGGTGTGCCGTGTAGATCAAATTATACCTGGGTGACATTTATGAGTTCGTCATCTAACAAGCCTATTCGCGCCTTGCAGCATTTCACTATGATGTCACTGATATTTGTCGGGTAAAGCGAGAGTGCGTTTGAGTAGGATCCAATGGCCGCGTCATAGTGCTTCGAATGCATTTCTTTATCACCCCCTTTTTCCAGTCTTTCGATACAATGTTGTCGAAAATCTGGAAAGATCCTCAGATTTGTCTCCGAGTCGCTATGGAATTACTCACTAAGTTCCCACTGCCGTCGCTCATCGAGGGTGCTCGTCTCTTCTGATAACTCGTTTTGCATCTTTCGGAAACATTCAATGGCCTCCGTAAGACGATCTTCCTCTCTGAGAACATCACAGACCGCCCGATAGGCATGAGATTTTGCAAGCTTGAACTAAATGAAACGAGAATTATGATGTTGTTCTAAAAAAACCCAATCGACCATACCTTTTTCACGGTACCCAATGCCTCACCCGCTGAGCGACGAATGAGCGCCATTCTCGCCCAACCCATCATCACACCTTCCGGAGGTGAGGGAGTGAGCAACAAGACCGTGGAGTAAGCTGAAAGGGCGTCGTCATGTTTCTTGGAACTTGATGCCTGATCTCCGATCTCCCGAAGCCTTGATATACATCGGCAGGTAAAGTCTGATGGTAGGGACTGAATATACTATAGAATAAGATGCACAAGCTCACCTTTCAACCAATCTTTGACTAGTTCGTTACGCCGCAAATCCTCAGTCATCGCGTTCACAATATGCTGTGCAGCATCATATATGCGATCGTTGGCGTACAACGTTTCGCACTCATGCTTCTTGTCGTATACACTGAGGGCATGTTTGCATGTGGTGAATTGGTTACCGAGTTCTTGGATGGCAATCTCGAGCTCGATTATTTTTCGTGCAATGGATACTGAAAACGGGTCAGAGAGCCGTCAGTCGTGGATGGTCCAAAAACGTACCCGAGCTCCTCTCGGGTGGATCAACGTGTGTGCGTAAGGTCCTGATGGTCTGGGTCAATCGATTGACTGAACCTTGAGATGTTACAAGCACTCTGCGGAGTTCCTTATCCGATTCGTCGAGATGAGTAATTTTGCGATCTAATAATGGGAGTGTCAACGAAGCGGGTTTGAAGACGGAGAGAACGCACTTGAAGTTTCATTCTGTACGCGAAGGGACATGATCATTTCATTGAGGTCTGGCTTTTCCTGGTTGGATGTAGCAAGCTGGTCACGTAGTTCCTGAACAGTCTTCTCGAGATTCGCTATATCATCCTCTAGTGGAAATGAATAACAGCGGAGTGATTCAGTTAATAAGCCCACTTTGACGCGCATCCCTGGCACGGAGAGCCATAACCATGTCGTATATATCTGATTTGTCAATCTTCAAGTGATGTATCTCTTGCTCCAAGTGCACCTAAGGACAAATTGAGAAGGACGTGATCTTATACAAGTAGTGTTACTCACATTGTTGCGGTAGGGTGAGGGAAGGATGTCATAGAGATTGGGCAGCGTGATTCCTTTCAGTCCAGCGGTCACAATGTCATTTGGTGAGATGGCCATGGACTTGATGTCGTGGGAGTGGTGTATAACGGTCCCGATTTGTTGATGTGTCCTAGTGTCCCAGAGTGAGATCGACGATTTAGCGGAGGCTGCGATGATTGTGTCGTCGCATGCCAGTGCGATACATTTTGGTTCGTTGTCGCTGTGGATGCGCCATTTCGCGAGCGTCTTCTTGGTGGACACGTCGAGACACTGAATCTCGCCGTCGTTGGACAAGGCAAAGAGGCGGTTGGAGTCGCCTGCCCAGGCGAGGCATCCGTTGTGACTAGAGCGGACCTGAATTGGAAAGTCTGCGTCACGGTGGAAGCTAGGGCATGCGGTGGGTAGGGGGATACCCGGGTAACCTGTGGCGGGCAACCTGCGGGTCGAGCTACGGGTGGGTCGTGATGGGTACAGGTAACCCGAGGTTTGTGAACCCGGGTGGGTACGGGCGTGGTGAGGGCTGAAAGATGTCTGACCCGGGTATACCCGTGGTCACTGCCAGTAACTTGTCAATGCTTGCAGTAACCAGTTACAAACTGTCATTGACTCGTCACCCGATAAGTTTTTGTGGTCATGACTACTTAGTGACAAGTGTATCCCGGCCCTAAAATATGTGAGCAGTTGCTCGAGCACATTTTGACTCCGAGTCTGCCGTTCGAAATCTCTGCAGTGGAGGCTCACACTCAGATGGCTCAGGCTAACAATGACTCGCAGGACTTCGAGTCAGACTCTGAGAGTATTACTATAGACAATCCATCCTCCCACTCTATCCCTCTTGACTCACCGTCCAAGCACACGCGATCACAAGAAAAGGCAACAAGGCATTGTTCACCATCTATCATCATCCATTCCCCTCCACGCAAACGAGCCAAACGAGGAGCACTACCTGATGTGGATGTTTGGGATTGGGAAGATGATAAGATCCTTCGTGAGTTACAAGTGCCGGTTATCCACCTCCGAGTCTGAGCATTCTCATTTTGCAAATGTCGTAGTTGAGTCGACTCAGAAGTGGACCTCCCCCTGCTATGCACACTTCACACCCAAAGTGGCTCGCATTACTGGCCCCAATGGGAAGCGACTACATATCGAATTCATTTTTACCTGCAACGACGATCCAGTCAACTGTCGACATGTCCGGTTATGCATGGCCACCAGCGAAGGGACGACGAATATGAAGAGAAAGATTGCTGCGTGTCTTAAGCGGCGTGGGATTGCTGATGGAGGGACAAGCATGGGTGCGCAGCAGACAATACACGGTACAATCTCGAAATATACTCCAGCAAAACATCGTCTGCTGATTGCCCTGCGTTGCGCACGATCAAGCCGTCCATTTAACATGGTCAATGATCTCGAGTACAAAGAAGAAGTTGAGCTTCTCCGCCCAGGAACTGTCATTCCATCTGCAAAGACCGTCTCTGATGACGTTCGCCTGATTTATGACAAGGGAGCCAACTTCGTAAAGGAATATTTTGCAGTATGATTCTCATTATCTGGCTTGTCACCCTCAGGCTAACCAATAATTTATTGTTGACCGGTTTAGAAACACAATGGTTCTGTCCACCTCGTGATCGATGGATGGACCGCTCCGTTTGCGGCATCTTATCTTGGTATTGTGATAGTGTGGCTTGCAAATGGTAATATTTGGCGTGCCATTTTGGAGTTTATACGGTGGGTTGAATGATGAATCTCGAACTACTTATATTTGTGCACAGTGATCTCATATCTTGATTAGCCTCACAGAACGTCACACGGGAGAGCATCTCGCCAAGGTCACGGCAGACTGTATCACGAGGTTCGGGCTCGAAAATAAGGTGATTATTATTATTTTGGCATATTACAATAAAGATAACTGGTATTTTGAAGGTGCAAACCCTTGTAATGGACAATGCATCCAATTGCGATGCAACGGCAAAACATATGCAAACACTTATTCCTTCCTTTCGAGGTCAATTGTCACGGATAAGATGCATGCCGCACACCGTCAATTTGGTTGCAAAGGTATGATAATATAGCTGAATTACTCCAGCAACCTGACGGTTTCAATCTAGGCTTTTCTTTCGTTTTTCTACCCCCAGGGCACTCGGAAGAAGATTGTCCAAGTATCTGGGGTAAAGAAAACAAATAAGCGGGGTACAAAAAGTAACTAGCCACAGGAGCATTCGTCGGCAAGCGTTATAGTAGAGCCTGGGACCCACAGAACTGCAGAGTTTTCCACTGCCGAACACGAGTTCTTAAATGATGACCTGGATCCTTTGACCAATGCTGATGTACTTCCCGACGAGGCAAAAACTGCGCATGATGTTGTTGTAGTCAGAAGCACTTGTGCGCAGGCTCGTCAAGAGGCCAGGGACCAACATGGAATCAATATCCCTCCTCGACAAGAAGTTGAAGCAGCTTCACTCATGGCAAAGGCTCGTACTTTGCATTCGTTACATTCGGATATTGACACAGTGGATATATTTAGGTTTCTGGACTGGCACGACGCATGAATGATAGCCCACAACTCCAGGAGTCTTTTCGCCGACATATTGAGGCAAAGGAAAGCCAACCAAATGCGCAGTGCCACTGGAAGCCGCCGTCGCCGCTGTCATAGACCCGAATAGAATGGCGAATGAACGTGGCAGTAGCGATGCGTCGTCCGTCGGGAGAGAACTTTACTGCAGCCACCCAGTTGTCGTGCTTGAATGGGTCGAAGAGTCGCTCGCCAGCGGGAAACGACCAAACGCTCAGCGTCTTGTCATCCGATCCTGTTGCGATTTTCGTCCCATCGGCCGAGACGTCCAATGCATTCACCACCCAGCTATGTGCTTTGAATTCTGTCACCTTTCTGTGGGTTTTCGCATCCCAGACGATGACTTGACCACTCTCCGTCCCACACACGATCAACTTGCCATCTTGTGTGACTGCCAGGTCATAAATTGGACTCCCAGTGTCCATTGGCTTCCCCACCTCCTTGCCATCCTTCACTCGCCATTGTCGGATTTTATTTTCCCTTCCCCCGCTCACGACATGCTCTCCATCAGCAAGAAAAGCGACTGAATATATGTCATCTTGAGCAATGATTTCGATCGAATTCGCGTCAGTTGTGACATTGGAGGAGGAGCTTTTTCCATTCGATTCCTGAACGTTGAACATTCGTCAGTAACTCTGTTTCGTTGGTCGCCGATGCTCGCACCGGCTGACCGGCGTTCAAGGAAGGTGGGCTGTCTCCCCTATTCGTCTCTGTTGCTCTGGTCAGTCTCGTCCATCGATGCCTTCCCTTAGGACGTACACTCACCATTCCTCCTCCATGAGAGCAACGTGGAAAACATACTGATTCAGGTTCAAGTACAAAGAGAATGTCAGACTGGGTCGTTCACTCACAGCACGCCTTTATCGCCTGGCAATGATACACGTGCTCAACTCTCAAGCAGTTACCCTGTGTCCTGGGCGCTCGCTTTCATCACGTGTCGACGCTATTGTGATCGTGGTTTTCTCGATCCTCGACGATCTAAGCAAGATAATCCACCTATCGATCAAGGATTTCGAGGTCGGTTTCTCTTTTCTCGTTTCGAATCTCGATATTTTTTTCAGATGTTCTCAATGAAACCATACTTCGGCGTCACTATCGCGACATGATTCCCCGAATTGTAGACCAACTTCGCCTGGTATACTCGAGAGGAAATACTTCCATATAGTACCCGTCCGTTGATCCTCCTTCCGATTGTGTGCTATAGATGTACCAATCCTTGGACACCACCAGGGGACATGTCGCTCACTCAGAGTCGATACTTCACCACACACGCGCATTTGCACATACTCTCCACCCTTGAACGAAGTCGATCATCCTGAAGATGGAACCACCAATATGATGCATGTTCGACATTCTAGAGGACACAGAGCGCGGAAGTGAAGCGATGTGTGATGCAGAACCTGCTATGAAAGGGGCAGATGCATCTGCGCGCTTGCTAGGCACGTTCTTCGAAAACATATGATAATCGAACGCTTTCGCCAGTGATGCACATCAGCGACAGAGATCGCTCACGCCATCCTCACAGATAACTTGCCTCCTTTAACGAATTAGGGAAGTGATGCGCGGAAAGCTGTACCACACAAGCTATGAAATCGGGCAAAATTAGTCACTGGAAACGATTCCGCGACCAACAGAGATCATGAGAAATTCTATCCAACGCCAAACCTCAGGCCTCACTCCCAGGTTGACGTTCACTTTGTTCTTTATCGACCTTTGTTTCAAATTCGGACTTTCACTTGGAATACGAGAGACAAGGGTACAGATGCCTTGCTGCTTTTGTGTCCCGAGTTCCGTCCAATTTTGGATTGAATTCCACGATGCGCTTCCATCACTCACGGCAGTGCTAGTATTCGATCGTGCGCACATTCGAGGACAGGCTCCCGGCCGCGGGGGGTAATCTGCAACCCCAACTCGTTATCGAGCCTGATCGGACGACGTCGAAGTGTAGAAACTGCAGTTAAATAAGGCTGGGATCAGACTCGTCCGGATTTAATTCAGCGCCGCCCATCCCTCGACTTATACTTACAAACCGTAGAGAGTCCAAACTACGTAGTGCACTTTGTAGTTCAGCGTCACACAACGTACATATTTTCTTTCCTTCGCATTTTTTGCTCCTCAACATGACCTTACCACGCGTGATGCCCCCCACTCACCACAATGCTGCAAGCCAAGGAAATGAGACAAACAAAAAACGGAATGAACAACACCCACTCGCTGCCAGTGCAGAAGCTAGACGCGTCCGATGCAAGCCACGTCACAACACCCCGCATTTCGTCCGAGCGTCCCATTCGACCAAGCGGATTCATGTTAGACCATTTCTGCAACAAGTGTGGGTGCTTGTCCAGGTACGCCGCTGTCATCCTGGGTAGATCATAGTAAGCCCATCGGCGTTTGTGCATAGCTACGTCATGTATTTCACCAACGCACTGTGTGATGATGTATCCAGGCGAGAGTGTGTTCACTCGAATGTTCTTTTCCCCGAGCTCACACGCCATGCTCCGCGCCATCTGTAGCACCGCAGACTTGGACGTGTTGTACGCCACCCACGGGTTGTCCTGCACATGGCAGCTCAGCACCGATGTCACTTATCTGAGCGCAGAGCTCACCCTGTTCGTAAGGCTGCCGGCAATGGATGCAACCAGAATGATGCTACCCCCGCGGCCGAACCGCGCCATCTGTCGGCCGGCCGCCTGCGCCGTGAATAGCGCTCCCGTCGTGTTTACCTCTAGCACCTGCGCAACCACGATCACTACTTGCACCAGTCCTTCATCGTGTCCAAGTACTCACCTCCCTGAACTCCTCCGCAGGGTACTCCAAGCAATCCGTGTTCGCCTTCAAAATCCCCGCAGCTGCAACACAGAAATCAAATCGCTGTTCCTTGTCCCCGATCTCTTCTGCCTTCTTCCACAGCAGTTCCTTGTTCCTCACATCCGCACTAAAGTATTCCAGCCTCGACCCGTTTCCCAACTTGCTTACGTATTCTCGAGATGCTTTGAATTCCTCGGAGGGTTCCTCTGCCGGAGCGAAACAGTAGACCACTCGCGCACCCGCCTCAGCCAGTGCGATCGCCATCTCCAGCCCCAGGCCTCTGTTTCCCCCTGAAACGAGCCCGACACGGTCAGTGAGTGCAAACTCGTCAAAGATCTTTGGGCGAGGGATGGAAGTAGGGTCATCCTTTGCCTTCAAAGCAGCTTCGACACCCAGCGGCGCGAGAGGTGAAGCAGATTGTGGTTTTCTACTCGTCCACATCAATATTCGGCTCAGTTATGAAGTGCCAACAGCACTCACTGGGTTGCCATTGCAGATAAACAGGCAATGTCAGTGTAAGGTTCGATTTGAGTGGGACTTGATAACGATGGTCAAGATGGTCGTTTGATAGTTCACCCGGTTTTTATGCCCCTCAAGTCCCTACCCACAACCTCGGCGCATCCTTGCTTGATATAGTCCCGCTCAGCTGACCATGGACTCGGAATGAAAATTAAAAACCGAGGAACACCATGGCAAACCGATTACACGCCCGGGTGTACTACAGCGAATATTCCTGCGTGACTGTGGTCAGAAAGTGGAATATACACTTGCAGAAAGCACAAATGTAACCTGACGTACGTCGACTCCGAGTACCAGACTATCCTCTGTGATAACCCCAATTGCATGGAGGAAGTCTTGTCGAACTTGAACTCAGTTTCGCTATCGTCTTTTGTAAACTGAGACGTAAGGCAACGGCAGCAAAACGGCATTCCTAATCTCATACGGGAACTTGCGATGGCGAATCGGGCCGTGCAAGATACGGAATCTAGTTGTGCGGGACTCCTAGTCTCGTTCCCAGACGTCAAGTTAAAGGGCACTCGGCGCTCCTTCCCTTCCGTTTTAGGATGACTTTCCTTTTTTTTTTTTTTTTTTTTTTTTTTTGAGAGAGAGAGAGGCACAACGGCGAGAGGCAACTGGGTAACCTAGTCCCAAACGCACGGCACAAGGCGTACGACAATTTGTCACACGATCCGGAATAACGCCACTCTCAGGATGACTTTCCTAAATGGTAGACCTGCCATTTTTGGTTCGCTTTCCCACACAGCTAGAGGTGCGAGCCATCAGCTCTTGGTTAGTACGCTACGACTCGTCCTGTACTCTTTAGCAATTTTACAGGCTCCCTTGCGGTATCGTGTTTCGCTACTTCGCGTCCGATTCGACATCGCCCGTCGACAAACGAACACAGGCTCATTACAGCGGTTTATCTTCCGATCACTGGCACCAAAACGGACTCATCTGCCACATCGGTTGTAGCCATGCGCTTCCTAAACTGAGAGAACGTCGGATTTCGAGACTAATAAGGTGCAGATTCTTGTTGCCTTTGTGTCCCGAGTTCCGTCCAATTTTGGATCGAATCCACGATGCGCTTCCATCACTCACGGCAGTGCTAGTATTCGATCGTGCGCACATTCGAGGTTAGGCTCCGAGTCCCGGCCGCGGGGAATCTGCAACCCCAGCTCATTATCGAGCCTGATCTGACGACGTTGAATTGGCTTGAAATCTAGAAACTGCAGTTAAATAAGGTTGGGATCAGACTCATCCAGATTTAATTCAGCGCTACCCATCCCCTCGACCTATACAATTTGTAGAGCATTACACAGCGTACATCTTTTTCTTTCGTTCGCACTTTTTTGCTCCTCAACTGGCACATGACCTCACCACGCGTGATGCCCTCCACTCACCAAAATACTACAAGCCAAGGAAATGAGACACATAAATAAGAACGAACGAACAACACCCACTCGCTGCCAGTGCAGAAGCTAGACGCGTCCGATGCAAGCCACGTCACGACACCCCGTATTTCGTCCGGGCGTCCCATTCGACCAAGCGGATTCATGTTAGACCATTTCTGCAACAAGTGTGGGTGCTTGTCCAGGTACGCCCCTGTCATCCTGGGTCGATCAAAGTAAGCCCATCAGCGCTTGTGCATGCACAGCTACTATTCCACCAACGCACTGTGTGATGGTGTATCCAGGCGAGAGCGAGTTCACTCGAATGTTCTTCTCCCCGAGCTCACACGCCATGCTCCGCGCCATCTGTAGCACCGCAGACTTGGACGTGTTGTACGCCACCCACGGGTTGTCCTGCACATGGCAGCTCAGCACCGATGTCACTTATCTGAGCACAGAGCTCACCCTGTTCGTAAGGCTTCCGGACATGGATGCAATCAGAATGATGCTACCCCCGCGGCCGAACCGCGCTATCTGTCGGCCGGCCGCCTGTGCCGTGAATAGCACTCCCATTGTGTTTACCTCCAGCACCTGCGCAGCCACGATCAGTACTTGCAGCGGCCCTTCATCATGCCCACTCACCTCCTTGAACTCCTCAGCAGGGTATTCCAGGCAGTTTGTGTTCGCCTTCAAAATCCCCGCAGCTGCAACACAGAAATCAAATCGCTGTTCCTTGTCCCCGATCTCTTCCGCTTTCTTCCACAGGAGTTTATAAAGACTAAGATACGAGTCAGCCCTCAACACCGTGATGGAACGGATGTATATTGTTACTACCTAAGATACGAGTCAGCTATACATCAAGTATTGTGTTAGCGTATGTTCGTATCGTAGGTCGGACAAAAGTGAACTCACCCCTCAACACCGTGATGGAACGGATGAGAGGTGAGGCTGTAGCTACAACCCATATATATACTATGGGTAGAATGCCAATGCCTATCGGATGGAATGCTGGCTCGCTGCTAGCGCCAACAGAGTTCATTGTTCCTCACATCCGCACTAAAGTACTCCAGCCTCGACCCGTTTCCCAACTTGCTTACGTACTCTCGAGATGCTTTGAATTCCTCGGAGGGTTCCTCTGGCAGATCGAAACAGTAAACCACTCGCGCACCCGCCTCAGCCAGTGCGATCGCCGTCTCCAGCCCCAGGCCTCTGTTTCCCCCTGAAACGAGCCCGACGCGGTCAGTGAGTGCAAACTCGTCAAAGATCTTTGGGCGAGGGATGGAAGTGGGGTCATCCTTTGCCTTCAAAGCAGCTTCGACACCCAGCGGCGCGAGAGGTGAAACAGATTGTGGTTTTCTACTCGTCCGCATCAATATTCGGCTCAGTTCTGAATTGCCAACACCACTCACTGGGTTGTCATTGCAGATAAACAGGCAGTGCAAGGATCGATTCGAGGGACTTGTTGATAACGATGATCAAGATGGCCGTTTGATAGTTCGCCCGGTTTTTATGCCCTACCCCTCAAGTCCCTACCCACAACCTCGGTGCATCTTTGTTATAAAAGTCCTGCTCAGCTGACCATGGAATGAAAATTAAAAACTGTGGCAATCCAATCTAGGTACACGTGTACAGCGAACATTCCTGCGTGACTGTGGTCAGAAAGTGAAATACACAGTTGCAGAAAGCATAAATGTAACCTTACGTCGACTCCGAGTACCAGACTGTCCTCTGTGGTACCCCAATTGCATGGAAGAAGTCTGGTCGAACTCAGTTCGCTATCGTCCTTTGTAAACTGTGAGGCAGCAAAACGGCAGGAACTTGAAAGGATTCCTAATCTCATACAGGAACTTGCGATGGCGAATCGGACCCGTGGACGCCCTCATTAGGGAAAAAAAAACTAGATCCGATACTGACAAAGCAAATCCAGATTTAGATTGAACGTTCTATTATGATTACTCCTTTTTCTTCTACCGTTTCACATAAAAAACAGACGAAAAAAAGAACAATAATAACGAGTCCCAATAACACACTTCTATACCCCAATTATCTCCCCACAAGAGCCAAAAGAGGAACAGTCGCTAGTCAACACGAATGCAATGCTATCTGCCAAGACGATCAACCGCCGCATCAAAGAGACACAGCTCACGAGGAAACTAACCTCATAGATCGTTGACGGTTACCATCGTCGACAGCCGGCTGCGCTTGTACGTCCGTGGCATATCAGGGTCGAGAGGAGGCGCTCGCCGCATGGGTTTCCCGACCGCATGTACCCTGTTCAACAGGATCCCAGCGACAGCCTTGCAGCGCGCCTCGCGGTCCAGCGCGAGCCTCTGCGCCGTTCGCTGGCGGACGAGTGCCTCCAGGTGCGACGCCCGGGGTATCTTCACGGTGAAAGAGGAGGATTGCGATGCCAGACGGGTGCGTTGGTAGGGTACGAGCTGCATCGTATGAATCTGGGTGGCGGACGGCGCTGGGAGTGCATGGTGGTCGTCAAAGGGGTTCGAGTCTGCGTGAGGAAAGTAGACGGGCTGGCCGGTGGTTGCGCGAGGCGGGGGTGGTGATAGCCGCCTGCAGCTAGGGGGGATAGAGGCGGGGGCGGCACGCCATGAACCCTTGGCTAGTCCTGGGGCTTGTCTGTCGGGCATGTCCATTACGACGCCAGCGTACGGTGAGTAGGATGATAGTTGAGGAAATCTGATAGGATATGTTGAAAGGCCGGAGAAGGTGCCGTGAATGGTGTGGACTGCGTGAATGGGAGAGGCCATGGCGACAAGGACAAAGACCAGAAATTAGAAAGGGGGGGAGTCGGGGGAGTGAGGGGAGGACAGCTACGGAAAAGCGGAGACACGGGACATGTTTTATAATAAATCAGGAGTGTACAGCCAAAAACAATGTGAAACGAATCTTCGTCTCTCTCACACAAACGAGTTGCCTCTTTCGCCATAATCAATCAATCAATCAACGCCTCGTGTAATTCTCTTGTTGTTGTCGAGTTCGTCCTTGTTGTTGTTTTTCCCAATTCCGTCAGCTCTCTGCAACCGCCTCAAAAGTACCCTCGAATTTGCCATGTTCTCGTCTTCGCAATTGTAGTCCAGTACAATAACTTCAACCCTCACAACACTCAGGCGAGCCAAGTCCGCTCTATACGCCGGAACGGGGTTCCTAGGGGGGCTGTCCAGACTCGTCCTAGTCTACAGAGCTTCTGGGCCCCATCATGCATTCACACTTATCTCAGTCTCGACTCGATCCACGATGCTGACCCTCCCGGAGGGCACAACTTGAACTTTGATGACTTCGCTTATCTTCTGCCATCGGAGTCGGAATTACAGTAAGTGAATTATGGCAGTCCTCTCAACCTGTTACCGCCAGGGTCACATCTGAACAGCTTTGACTTGTTGACCTTCAAGTTTGTGCACACCTCCTCGGTTGAGTAAAGGCACGAGTTCCGCGGACAGTCTCTGCATGTTCGGGTAAGTCGCCAGTTGACTCGAAGTTATAGGAGGGCAAAGCTCGTAAACCGCTCTCTCTCCCACTGCATTGCAGTGTATATCGGCTGAAGAGAACGCTTACGAGCAGACTGTGCCCGTGCCACGCGGCCACGCTACGAAATCAGGAAATAGTTTTGACCGAACTTGTCAACCAAGGATTCACACTCACGGTGCGTCATACGCTGATAACGGTGGAGCGCGCTCGTAGGAGGAATATTTTTGCCATTTTTTGCGACGCGCACTCGAGGTGATTTGCTTCCGTTGACGAGGGAACGAGCAACCGACATGCTTCCATTCCACATACTTCCCGAACGTTTTGGACAACGCTTGACGAACCTGTAGTATGGAGCATCGCAAACAAGGAAATGCTGAGCTTCGAACCCATCCTTGGTGGTCCGCGGAAAGAGCCTACCCACGGAGATACGATGCATCGAGCAGAAGGACCACTATGCCTTGAATGGTTAGCATTAGGAAGTTTCCGAAAACCAGCCGCGTGGGGAAGATGATCTAGCCCATTAGACGCGTTATGGACTCTTTGTCATGCGATGCGGTGGGACGCGTGACCCCACTCTACGCTTTTTAATCGATGTGAGTTTTTCGAGGGCAAACAGGGTCTTGGCAATGTGCCACCGAGCCGGGATCACGTACAGGCATTATTTAATACGATACTTGGCAGGCACTACCGGTCCCGGCGCCAGAGCTCAACACAGCAAAAGCACATCAATTGCAGTCGACGAAGCAGTTTTGACAGTTGTACCTCGTAAAGTGACGTTCAAACCAAGATCAATATAATAGTCATGCATTCGTGGTCGTTCGCCCATCAGAGAGACACCCACCCACGGGCCCCGGCCGTTTCAACGGTTTCGTATAGGCTTCAAATTTTCAAGTACATACCGAGTTGGGTATACGGATGCAACCGTGATGAAGATTCTTCTTATGGGATCTCGGCCTTGCTTGCTCAGGGTCTCGTGTTTCAGCGCCGCCGCCCAACTCTCTTCAATGAAAGAGTTCAACTTGAAATGGCACCCCGGGCTATCAAATGTGATCTAGACCTTAGAAGGTCTACTTAGATGGCTTTTCTCAGACCGTGAGTAGACGGAACCCAAGTTAGGCTTTCGGTCTAGCCTCCCAACGTACACTGGCTGCCAGACCGACTCACTAACCGCGAGATGGGCCACCTCGCCGTAAGACCCCTCAAACTCTAATCTGCTGATAGGGGGATCAGATATCAAAACGCCCATCAGTTGATCGTATTTAGCGTGTTTCCGAACGGATCGCTTTTGCATAGGGTATGCATGATATTTTTATTGGCTGATCATTCAGTTACTCGCATGTGGTCACATTCGTTGAACCACCCGTTTTACTTTTTGAAAGCTACACACGCGATTCCCGTGCCCTTCACACCATCCTGTAGTACCAGGTTCAAGTGCCGTGCTAACAAGTCAAAGCGCATTCTACTGAGGCTGTAACCACCTGCTCTCTTTCCTGAAATTCCTGTACCGCACGTGGCCGTTTCTGTCAGGATCGGTCGGACCTGACAGTTTCAGACATGTTAGTAAAAATGTGTTCCCTCATCAACGTTACATGTGCCGCAATCCTGTGCACAGGATCTTTCAGTTCATTCATTTTCAATGGCAAATTAGCCGCATCCACGACCGACCGCATGAGTCCCCGGCTCATAGTAACATCGATCGGACTACATAGGACGCATCATGACTTGATCACATCACACCCAAACCCCGTTTCAAATGATGCATGATGCGTGACGCCCAAACACTCTGCGATCGCAGGCCTTCCCACCCCACCCAGCGCCATCACCACCACAGCAGCCGTGGTGGGGATGGTACTGGGAGCGGCATTGCACAATCTTGCATAGGAATTATATTAGCTTCCGTGCACCGTGACAGTCTCTGCTAGTCATTCTACGGTGCGTGCTCTTCTCGTTTCATAAAAACGGCGGAATCGGGCGTCCTAGATCAGTCAGTCCACGACTCAACTAGGATCCAGCGTAAAGGGCTCGATGACCACGCGCGTCATGTATTCCCTGCTGAACTCGGGATCTACCGTTACGATCACCCTCTTTCTGCTAGCGTGCAAAGCGTTAGCCTTCAAGATGTTATCTAGTCACGACAGAGCTCAGAGAGCGGTAGATTCTTCTTGATGGTTCGTTCGTTGATGATCTCGATGGTGTCGAGGAGGGGAAAATTTGCAAATGGCTTATGTCCCACTGTGAAAAGGTTCATCGGTACCGTCATACGTGCCAAAGTGATCAGGAGAGTGAGTCTGGCAGTGCGGCTAATGCTGTCGATGAAAGGGATCGAAACCTGATATTTTATGCGGCACTGGCATGTCGTACACACAACGAGAAGGGTAGAATTCCGTATGGGTGTCGTGAATCCTTTCAGCATGCGCACGCGATATCAGTCGTTGTTGGTGATATCCTGTCCGACTCCCTGAGTGCATCGGATAAAGATTCTCCGCGTTAAAGCGATCATACTAGTACGCCGAGAGCGTCACATGAGGTGCACGTGAGACGAAAGGTAATAGATTAATCATCACACGGTCACGCGTTGTCTTGTCGCGTCCGTGTCTTCTACTTACTAAGTTACCATGGCTGCACTTCAACGCCAACAGCTGAACAGATTATGTTCCACCTCGGAAGTGTTAGAAAAGGCCCAGTCGATTCTACGTCTTGCCATTGCGAGAACTCGTCCAGGCTCTGGCTTTGTCGTCAAAAACTCCGCCGCACTACCCGCTGTATGCGCGTATCTGGCGTCCGAACAGTTACGCGTTTTCCTCCCATCATCGTGCACCTTCTCATCTTGAATAACCACAGATTGAATTCGGGTGAAGTATCGTTCCAGTCTGCAGTGGCGGCCGTGTGTGTAGCGCCGCACGAGTTTTCCGACATCCTCAAGAAGGTGCGTGCCGCACTCGGCGCCGAGGAACAGAACACCATCGAAAACGTCACGTACGAGGCGCTCGTCGACGCGTACCGCGTGCACCTGAGAGAAGATGTCATAGCCTGCATGGAGGACGCCCAGGCTGAATTTTCGCACTTCGATATGCTGAAGGAGAAGTACGGCGCGAACGTCATGACGTGCGCTGTTTTTTACTGGGTTTGCCAGTTGATAGAGGTGAGGCCTTTTCTTTTGTGTTACGCGTCCAAAGCGCGTGCACATAACTCTGTCCTTTGGCTTAATGATCATGGCTGCCAGGAACCCACCCTGCAAGAGCGGTCCTTCTGCCAAACGTATTCTCTGCTCCCGAAGACCTTTAAAGCGGCTGTGGCCGCACTCGACAAGCAATGCGAAGGCGTTGCAGACCAGGTCAAGGCTTACTTGCTTCAGAAGCGGAGTGCAGGTCAAGCATCGACGTCGTCTCAAGCCGCCCACGTTCCGCTTCCCAATCCAAATCCCGCCTCTCCTCAGAAATCTCCGGTAAAATCCGCCATGAGGAGGGGAATCTCGACGCCCATGACTACACCCTCTAAGAAACGCACCGTGGATTTCCTGTATCCATCCTCGGGCGGCCCCGACGGCGACGACGACAAAAACAAGAACAACAAGAACAACAATAGCGCTCCATTTCCCGAATCACCAACGAAGAAACGCCGGATTGACGGACATCCGTCGTCCACCAATCGGATGAGGACGAGGAACAGTTCCCCCGACAAGCGCTCCTGTCCCTCTGCAGCTTCCACGACTGCGTTCCTCGCCGCCATCAAGGGCAACAGCCCCGCCAAGCAGCCAGCTGCTGGCCCTTCCACCCCCCGTCGTCCCCGCTGTGCGACGGCGTCGGATGTGACTACCACACCAGTGCACGCCGACTCGCGACCGTCAACGTTGCCGTTGACTTCACCGTCTCGTCCGCAAGGGCAGACGACGCCGGCCCAACCGCCGCCCGCCCGCCGTCGTTTCCGGCCAGTGTTTCTCGAGCAGCAGCAGTGGTGTGCTCGCGATCCCAAGGTGGAGCGGATGTGGGCGGTTGCAAAGACGCTTCGGGACGAAATGGTGGAGTTGCACGGGCGGCCATATCAACGAACGTTGCAGTGCGCAGCTTGAGTATCTGGGCCCGTCGTTGTCTGGAAATGTGTGTCATTTCAGTGGAGATGACATGTGTACAGTATATTGATGTAGTGCAGGTAAACTCCGGGTCTCGCATGGAAATGAATATATACGAATTGTGTACGAACGGTAGACTTGACGACTTTGCACTTTACGTTAACTCTTGCTTCTCCCTTCCCTTCCCTTCCCTTCCCTTCCCTTCCCTTCCCATACACATTGGTTATTGATCACCACAATTTCGACTTCAGTCAAGGACGGCCAATTCATTGATTGGCAGGTTCGCATACAGGCGAATATCGACTCAACCAGACAGGTCCAAGGCTTCCATATATTCTCCGGGGTCTGTGCATCATTCTATTTACTTTTCTCGTTCCATTCTCTCAACGAAACGGAGAACGTCACTTTGGGCGTACAGTGGATCAAGTCAGTCTCCGAAATTCTAGTCGCAGCCATATAGGGTTCCCTCCAAACTCGTACTTTGCTCCACCCCCTTCTTTCGTCGTCGTTATACCCCAGACAGATCCATGACGCAGCCGTGCCACACAGCGGTCAAGGGCAGTTCACACCCTGATGACCTCGTGGGTCACATCTTCGACGCCTGACTCGGATCTGCCAAGGAGGCCCCTCAATCGCGTTACTATCACTGCCTTTTGGTTGGAGGACGACGCGTTGGCCTTCAAGATGTTTCTCGCTTCCTCGATTCGATCACGAACGAGTTCAACGGGCTGCAGATGGCTCTCTTCGGCGCAGTAGACGGCGATCTCGATGATTTCAAGGAGGGGAAAGTCAACCAACGGTTTCAGGTCCCACTGCGAAAAGCTCGTCAGTACCGTTGCACGCGTGGAAGCGGATATGGAAGAGAGCAAGGCAAACTCACATCTTCCGGGCCGCGTGGCAACTCGATGTGCCTCAGGCCGGGAAGTAACGTGACCAACGCTGTCGGCGAGTGCGACCACGCTCGCGGTATGTCATACTGTACGCACACGATGATGAGGGTGGAACGTACGGGAGAGAGGTGCCGTGATGCCTTTTAGCATGCGCACGCGACGACAGTCACCCTTGACGAGGGAATCAACAATTTCATGTCCACTTCCTTCTATGCAGGTAACTTCTTCGACATTGGGTAGAGACTGGAGGATTGGGTGCACGGAATCAGGTAGAGTGATCCTCCGAACGGAGGGTAACTGATGGCTTTGGAATGCCATCTTGACAGTGTCTGCCGCCATCATCTCTGCGTGTATGACTAGTATGGTCTCTTGAGGTTTGCGCGTCACATGGGTTGGCACAAGATGACTTACCTTGAATGGTGGTGAGGTTGGGCAGCTTCGCGATGCAAGCCGCGAACGCGGGCACGATCATGGGGTTTCGGATGTACGTCAGAATGACGGACGCGGTCCTGCAGGACAGTCAGACGTAAGTTCCCCGCCGCCGGCGTGCATGTATGTGTACGAACTGGATCAAAGGCAGCAAGTACGGGCACGCGTTCAAGACGTGCACGGCATTGTCGGTTGCATTGTGAATCGCCTCGTACATTTTCATATAGCTCATTTCCTCATGCTTCAGTAAGCGGACGGTGCAGAGTTCGAGGTTGCGCCATGCCATGGGGAGACAGCGCAACCGCAATAGCCTGGATGTCTGCGACAGCGCGCGGAGGACGGGCGTGCGGACGAGGGAGGTGGGGGGGATGATGGGCCAGTCTCCGAGCCATGCGAAAAGGACTTGGTGTGGGGTGAGCGTTGGTAGATGGGAGAGAATCTCCTGCAGGACGTCGTCCGGGATGCATTCCAAGTTTGCAGGACAGGGTTCAGAGGGGAACGAAGGTGGACTGGGGGCAGCGGATGCCATGGCTGGTACGAAAAGAAAGAGAGGGGGGGAAGATTTAAGGATTTGGCGCACTGCATCGCATGACGATCCCCTGTCAAAGTGTGGCTGTCAAATACGCAGCATTGTCTGTCTTTTCCTTTGGAAGTGGATTGCGTGCTATGCCATTGACTCCGATTCTCCGATCTCCTTAATCGCTGGATGATGCTCCCTGCGGGCTATGTTGCAGCCTTCTTCGTTGGACGTCTTCGAAGTTCGAGGGCGAATCTTATCTCTTCTGCGCACAGGATTATATACGAATCACATGCCCATCTGTCATGGCCGCCTCGGCGATGGAATGAGGTTGATCATTTGCAACTGAGTTCAGTCGTCGTGGTTCCACCCAGACCTGGCGTGATCGGATTACTCGAGTGACTCGCGCTGTCTATAGCGGCGTCCGCCGTGATGCATAGCCTACTTAGTCGGGGGTGCCGGCCCGAGGTGCGCGGTGTAAGGCAGAGAGATCTTGCGCATGGAGGGATATCATTGGCCCTGGAACCCTTTTTCAATATCAGTGGGACAGTTCATCACGATCCAAATCGATCATTGCCAATGTCCATGAAACTCCTCGTAATACAATACAAAATATCGTTAAACCGACTGGGTCTCTCGTCGTGAAGCGTAGAAAATATACAAAGTTAATACCAAAGCTAGTACAGAGGCGAGACGTCCGACGATAACAGTTACAACCCACATCCTTTTCATCATTCTCCGACATCGACACGTTCGACGTTCCACATCATTGTCTAGTTGTCCTGGGCCGCATTCTGGACATCAGGTGTCAGTCCGAATGAGCAGTCACCATGGGGCGGGAGGCAAAATAAAACATGGACACATACATCATCATGGCCGTGGAAATGGTCCTCGTCGAGTAAACGTCCATCGAGAATTCGCCCCATGTGTGTTAATGAGAAGGGCATGCCTTTCCTGCGAAGAGCCACCAACTTCTTCACTGCGTCCAGCGGCGAACTTTGGAATGTGTGGTCACTCCGCAAGTGTTGCGGCCGATCGTTTGGAGCGATGAACCCGTCACTCGCACAGTTGACCTCAATACCTTGCAAGTCCCTTGCGTACACGCAAAGGAAACGACACAACCGGATATAGGTTTCGTAGTCCTTCAGGTAGAGCTGTCCCGCGAACACATTCAGCTGATCCATCAAAGGCGAGGAGGGGGTCCACCCAGCGGGCAGAGTGGGAATGTTGTACAAGGTGAGATCGTCGCATGGCTTCATCGACTTGATGACGCGGGGTGTGTACAGATGCAGGTGAACCTTTTCGCTCGACCGGATACACGGCATCAAGTCATTGACCTCGTGTGGGCTCAAGATGACAAATGCTTCATTGTGAGCCCTCGTCCCGGAGACGACCCAGAGGACGGGGCGCATGTATTCGCCCATCTCTCCCGACGAGCTCTCCCGGGTCTCCGCGAAGTCCATCGTTGTCCATATGCATTGACTCCAGACGTCGTCGGAGATTGCATGCAGCAACTTAAAGGCCGGGCAGAATGCATCGCTCTCCGTAGGAACAACTCCTGTTTTTATGAACTTGACGACATCTTTATGGACGATATGGCTTGCTGCGGGCACCCCTGGAGGGCGTTCCACTTGGGGTTCGCGTTCGAATTCGTGGGCGACTTCTCTCTCCTGTTCTTCATCTACACTGACATCGTGCAGCTTGAAAATGCCGAGTTCAACGCAGCGCTGCTGAATATCCGGAGAAGCTGACAAGAGTAGGTTGGTGTTGTTGTGCGGCGCATAGAGGTCCTCCAATTTCTTAGCTTCTGGCTGAAGCCACTTGTCCGACAGCTCCTGCGAGGTCAGTTGGCCTTCACAGAAGCTGGTCCAAGCAGCAAATCGATCTGTGTGGTCCATCCCTTGTTGAGCCCAATGAGGTGCCCGCTGTTGGATGTCGTCGCACGTCTCACGAATGGCCCAGTGTAAGATATCCATTGTATCGACAGTATCCTTGAGGCTCTTCCCGGCCACGGAACGGATATGCCTGTCGACCTCGAGAGGTGCGAAGAACATGATAGAATGACCATGGCCGAGCTTCCGCATCCGCATGCAGCCTACGAGCCAGCAACAGTTAGGTCCACGGCATAAGAAGTGCAAACGGCACACACCTTGAACTAGACGATCTTTGGTGACTTTGGGTCCCAGCGTGACGGAAGCACGGAATCCAACAGGAAATTTGATGTCAGTACCACGAGTATGTGCATCATCGAGGTATATGATGCATTGGTCTAATTGCTGTGCAAACGAGGACGAATGCAGAGGGTGCGTGCGCCCATCACGTGTGCGCACCGTTAACTCGTCGTCGTCATTGAAATAGATAGCAGCAAAAGCATCCGTTTTTATGTCCAGCCAATCTTTCGCTAGCTCACAGTTTTGAAGATCCAGCATCTGAGCACCGACATCTAAAAGGACGCGGATCTCGGGATCCTGTGCAGCCAGGATCTTGAGGAATTCATGTGTGCTTCGTCGCTCGCCATCGTCGTGGGCCATGCACATGTAGTGCTGATTCTCCTGCTGTAAAAGATATGACAAAACTTTTGCATTCGTGCCTTTCTGGTGATCGGGGTCACGTTGAGTGATGTGCAGTGGCAATAGATAGTGACCATCGTTCGTTCCTGAAAACCCTAATTTACGGATACTTGAGCAAGTCGATGGTCGGGTGACTTCATCTCGACTCACCGGTCAGTAGACGCCCCTTCTTCTCCGCTAAATCCCAACCCGAGCACGAAAGCTTTGACGGGAACTCCTTGGCTTCTTTCGGAAACACGACGTTCGAAAGGTAAAAATCAACCGTCGCCTGGTTTCGCTGGAATAGAGGGCACAGAATGTTCCATTGATCCGATGAGTTAATGTTGACGCCATTGTATGTCTGCAAAAACACCGGCACGTCAGGGCAGTCTTGAACCCAGAGTCCATAATCCGGGGATGGGTCGTCCTGTTTCAACAAGATTTCAAATGAAAGTCTCAGCTGCTCTTCACTGAGACCGCCGTAGTAATATGATAGGGAAGTGAGAACGATTGCAATGTCTGGATGTCCGAACTCGGCTCTTTGTGCTGGGACGTCTTTGGCTCTGTACGGGACTGCAAGCATCGTGCGTGTGGGTGCAGGACCATAGTCCACCCGCCATCGCCGTTCCGTGAGGGCAAATAAAAGGATACCGCTAGCCAGGAGGCCGCGCAAGTGCAGCAGACCACCCCATAGAGAAGTATTCTGAGCGAAATCCTTGACCATTTGAACTTTTTCTGGGCAAACATTCTCACAGGATATGAAGCTTCGAATCGCGTCCTTGATTCCTGAGCAGAGCTGTCCAAAGTTGAAGTTTGGAAGGTCACCATTGACAACATCTTGTACTATCGATGCGATTAAATTTTGACCAGCGTCAGCGTGCAAGATGCGAAGACGAGGGAACGATCCAGGCGGTCCACATTCATATTCTACTCCGAGAGGGAAAAGACCTCTGACAGAAGACGCGCGCTTCCTAACAAGACCAAGGACTTGTTGAGCGGTGGTCCATCGTTCGGGGAAGCCCTCCATGGGTAGCTGATCGCCGATGGTATATACCAATTGATACCGAACGTGCAGGATCTCGTCGCTCTCATCTAGGATGTCTCGTGAACAGGAATGGAGCCACCGCTGGAGTTCCAATAGCTCGTCGGCTACTAGCTGAGTGTCCTCCGCTTCGGGTTGCTTCTTCACGTTGGGTAGTTGCTTCTCCACACTTAATAGCCTGAGCGATAGAATGTGCTCCGGCTGGACGACTAGAATTCCGCGACCGTCCATGCATTCCGTCATCAATTCACGGAGCGCAGCAGCTTTCTGATGATCGAGCTGGATAGAACGAGAAAAGGGGATGTAATATATGCGCCTGTTGGCGAGTCCACCAAGGCGATCCACGAGAATATGGAACATCTGCATGGTCAGCGCTTTCGGGACAATGACGCGTACGAGCTGATGCCCATCGGCGAGGGCGGCGGCGACGATAGGCACGATCACGGATGACTTTCCCTCACCCATGTTGAGTTGCATGGCCGTATTGCCACCAGAGCGGGGTGATATCATTTCCTTGGAGACCTCGGCCTGAACGCGTCGAACCAGGAAATTGCTTTGTAGCTAACGTGGACAAGGTACGTGGCATCAGAAATTACACTGTATGATTATATAACAAGAGAAACATACCTGGATCAATAGCCAGTCTGGATGTGTTTCAGCGTTCCAACCATCACACCCTTCGTTCTGCAGTTCCCTCCGGACTTCCTCGGGGAGATTATCGAAATGTAGGCGAAGCAATCTTCGAGCCCGCTGTAGCTCGAGCGCTATCAATGCCAAGGTAATGAGGCATCTCTTCCAATCTTCAGAGAGTACGATGGGCGAGTTAGACGCGAGAGAACGGAATAAGGTATACGGAGTGATGCGTGGCCATTGGCCCGACTGCTCGAGAGCTCGAGAGCTCAGACTCCCTGGACCCAGATTCTGTCTGAGATCGCGAAGAGCTTCGACATATCTATCCCTGCACTGAGCGTAGTGTGCCACAAGTATCTCGGGACCGGGTATGTATGTTTTTGCTTGAGTGAGAGAGGTTTCACGTCCCAAGCATTCTGCGCTAGTGCGGAGGGCCGAGACGTACTGACGCTGGAATTGATTCTCTGTGTTCCCTTCAGCTGTAGAAATGAGTCTTTGTAGCGGGGTGTCCCGAGGCAACCTATCATTTGTTCGTAACAATGGTGCAGGCCTGGTGAACAGCTCATCTACCATGAGAGGCCAGATGACGTGAGAAGGGAGAGTGCGTTGCGAGGGATGAAATGAGTACTGATGAATGGGGGATACAGCCTGACTCGGAGAATGGATGTTTTCCAGAATCTTTTGAATCTGAATGAGATGTTCTTTGAGTTCGCGATTGCGATAGCAACTGGAGAAGTGGTCTTGGGCATTGGATGTGAACTTTGCCTCGTCATACAAATTGCGGTTAAGCGATAGCCTTGGAAGAGTCTCGCACGGCCAAGAGCCCAACAAGTTGTTGACCGTTGCATTCTCGTCTGAGTCTATCCTGCTCTTGTATGCTCGACATTGACGTCGTCTCAAATCGCTGGGATTTTCCCTGTATCTTGCCGGTTCTGAACTTTCGGGACTACGTTCAAAAGAGTGGGCACTTTCTGAAAAATATTTACGCAGGGTCATCTCTGAAGGGCTATATCCATCTGAGACGGTGTAGGAAGGGTAGGGAGGTGGATCCTCGCGACGGAATTGTGGGGATAACGCAAAGGCCACAAATACTGGAACTAGATCGCTAAGTTCCGGCTTGGCATACACCATGGCAGGTATTGTGAATAGCATTTGAAACCATTTGTTTTCGTCACCTTTCCGCAGTAGTTGATACGCCTCGAGCCATACCGATGGAAGGTTGGGAGCTAACCACATATTGTTATAACGGAGGGACAACGTTGTAGCACCCCCTGACACGGTTTCATTCCACGATTCCACTGTCCTTAGTATATTCGTCGTCGTCGTCGTCGCAGTATAAATGTGATGGAAGACCGCGGTTGCTGCAGTATAAGCACGAAGTTCTTCCGACTCGTTCAATAGGTCTCTAGCGGGGTAATAGACATCACCAGTTGGCTCGGCAGGCTGCTCAGACATATTGGATGGAAAAAGATACGCCGCCCGTCGTGCGCTGCGCTCAAGTAGGTCACTATCTTGTGACGGGAAACCTCCAGACAGATCGCTCGATGGGTTTTCATAGAATAGGTGGGCCTTTTCATAGTGTTCCTTGATCGCTTTGGAAAGAACATACATGTCATGATGTTGAGAAATTGCGGGAAGGTCCAGCCACTCCACCTGCTGCATACGCTGGAGATTTCGCGGATACCAAACACGTGGAGGGCATATGGATGCGATCGAGCTGAGAAGCTCCGCGTCCCGAGAGCTGAAGTTGATACTCGACCAGCAACTGCCCGATCGGAGGAGAGACAGGGCTTCTTCTGTACCCGACCTGCCTGTAAGTGGATCGACGCCACAACCGCTGGTCAGAGCATGCAGATAGACACAGTACAACTTGTTCGTCAGGCTGAGTGTGCCTGTCAAACATCCCAACTCGGTGTCAACTTTAAAGGTCTGGTACTTGATCGGTTTGAGGGCGGAACCACGTGTATCGATTTCGACACGAACATGATGGCCAACCTTGCAGAACGAAGCATCTCCGTCGGGGATGAGGACACAACGGGGGATGAGTTCGATCACGTTGGGAGCTATTTCCTTCGGCCGAA
The DNA here is from genome assembly GCA_038091415.1 of Leccinum variicolor. NCBI lineage: Eukaryota > Fungi > Basidiomycota > Agaricomycetes > Boletales > Boletaceae > Leccinum > Leccinum variicolor. Next base: position 26,953 of record JBBPOK010000030.1, on the reverse strand, counting down.
GTACAAGCTGATTTACCAATCCAAACAGTGTCCCGATAGATTGGTTCTTGTCGTAAACCATCCCCCGCATATTGTGAGACTGAAGGTCACCGTTTTCATCGACATAGAAGGATAAGCCATAGCGAGGTAGAGCAACGTGCAATTGCAACGATGAAGGTCGTGCAGGGTTGACGAGGGATGCGCTAATGATGAGGTTCGATGGGATATCAAGTGGTCTCAGAAGGGATGAAATCATCTCCCAGGTCTCACTTCGGATGTCTACAAGGACCTCGTGGCCTTTCTGCATGTGATATTGACCAGGAGTACAGTAGATGGTCCAATTCTCAGGCGAAGTCTTCCACAGAGTGTCGATAGGACGAATTTCCAGGATAGATGCATTGATGTTTAGCCAATGAGCGTGTCCTTCGATCAATACTGCCGGCAGATCACCCTGCATTCTTTCATGCGGGACGAGCTGCATGGTTTCCATATCTCCACTGGCATTTGATTTTCGTTTTGCTCGTATGACGAGATCATTGTTTCTGAGAGCAAAGCACACCTGAAGATACACATTGACATTGAGTTCTCAAACTATTTACCTACAAATCGAAAATGGCACTCACCGTATGATCAGAGATCATGCCCCTGGTAGAGTAATCCATTCCTGGGAGATCGCTTGGTATGATATCAAGTACCTGCTGCACAGATAATCAGTAACACGTAGGCAGAGAGATTGAAGACTAGGCAGCGTACATTGCCAAATATTAGGTTGTACAACGGGTGCTTCTGAATTTCCTCGGGCAATCTCCCCAGCGGTTTCCCATCGACCAAAAGTGACCCATCGAGCAAATTATAATGCACCTCTTGCGAACACTCCTTAGCCGTTGCCGCGGTCGCACATGAAATCCAGCGTGAGTTTGGATTCTGCAATGGGGTCCACTTCGAACCTGGCCGGTAGTGTGGCCAAAGTTTCAAAACTGCATCGCCAATGCCTTTATCGTCGGCTTGCACGACTTCGCGCAAGGTATCCTCGACAGCCAGAGAGAGGCGGCGATCTCTGTCGAGGAGTAACTGCGAATACGGTGGGAGACTGGAGATCTGGCTGGGGGTATGGTCGTGGATAAACACCGCACAACAAACTAGAGCTGTGACATCTTCTGCTGAATGAAGGAGCTCCGGGATCATCAAGGGGTCGACATCAAATGTGCTTCGGCAAATGGCGGCAGCATCCCTCAAGTATTGACGAAAGTATTCGTCTCCCGGCGTTTCCGTTAGCTTCTTCGATAGCTCATGAACCCAGGAGAACACCTTTCCACGCACAGCACGAAGAAGCTTGATCGCTTGAAGGGAAATGGCTGGGTCAGGCCCGGAGGAAAGGAGGCGACGGAGCAAGAGGGAAATGGTATCCATCGTCACCAGTTCCAGCCAGTTGGCCTCGAGGTCCCGAACGATATTCTGAAGCTCTTCCAACAGCGCAAGGCAGAAGGAAGGTTGTTGAAGTTCTCGATGCCACTCCCAGTGCATATTCGACAGTGGTCCGACTTGTAAGATAGCTTGAGCGAAAAGCAAATGGACTTCCGGACAACGGAAGGTCAACGATCGAGCTCTGAGTTCCCGCAAGACGTTGAGCCATTGAATTAATCCGCCACTCCGGAGGTGTCCGAACGCCATATACTCATGGATGGAAAGCTCTACGGGGCAGTCAGCCTGGTTTGCCACAACTTCGTTCGACGAGCGGAGGGTGGAATCAACATATTTTTGGAAATTCTTGTATGGCCCTGTTGGAAGCGTGTGTGTGCAATAGCTCCGGATGTCGACACTATCCAATATCTTTGAAGCAAGAATACAAGCTTCGCTATCATAGCTGTAAATTTTTAATCCATTCTTAACACAGACCCGCTCCTGAGTACTGGGGATGGACTGTGTCTTGTAGTGTGTGACAATGAAAGGTTTCGCATCCGAAGCAAGCGTGATTCGCGATCTCGGATGTGGGACAAGATAGGGTAGGAGGTCGAGGTATCCACTGAGGATGATATACGGATCTTTGTTCTCGACAGAAGGGGAACAGATATCGACCAGAAGATGGAACGTAGCAGAGCGCCACATGTTGAAAGAGATTGGGCAGTCTAGTTCAAATACGACGGCCTCAGCATCCGAGTCATGATCATGGAACTGTTCCGTGGGTGGTGGCAATGGCCACTCGTGGACAGTTATCTGCATATTCCGATATTTGCTTTCAAGGGAGCACTTGCGACAGTATTTGGCGTGACGCTCAATTCCCCACTGATCGAAGGCATACTCGTGATCCGCCCTATCAGCTTCTCGCTCAACCTCTGCACACTCGGCATTCTTTCTGTTGAGCTCGTCGACCTTTTCATCAACTGCGAGTTGGGCGGCTTCCTCGATTTTGGACTTGAGACGCTGGAGATGTAAAGACCCTCTGTAGAAGCGGACGGCGAAACTATCTCGAGTGATTTCCGGAGAAAACACCGACCCCTGGCGGCAAAGAGAGTGGCGATCAGAAATGTACTGGTGTGCGAGGCGAAGACGTTCGAGGCAGGTTGTCTTGGAAAGGAGAAGCTGCTCAAGAAGACTTGTGGGTATCTGTGGTGAATACTCGGCGATGATGGAGATTTCCTTGATAGCTATCTTATCAAGTGCGACCCAGAGCTCGATCACGGTCAACAACATGACCGACAGAAGTTCTGGATTGCTCCCGTATTTCCCCCGTGCACCGGAGGAGTACTTATTTGCCAAGAGCTCGAGCTTCTCGCAGGCTTCATTATTGTTTGTAACTCGATCAACCCACATATCGATTCCTTCCTCGACTGCTCGTTCCACATCGTAGAGTGCAACGTACGGTTCAGCACGATATGCTTCTTCGAAGAAGGACCCATCAGAGGACAAGAAGTCGTCCAGAACGCCGCGACGACGATGGTTGCGGTTGAAAGAGGTGCGATCAGGTGTGGCGATGGGATTATCAAGAGAGTTTCGGATGTGGTCTCCACTACTCTGGAGTGACAGCTGAATGTCTCGGGGGAGATCAAGTTGAGAGGGAGCCCAGACAGGTGATGCACGATGTGATGCCTGTACCTGTCCCCATCGCTCCTCAAGCGTCAATCGAAGGCAGGTGCACGTCTTCAAAACAGTTTTGGAGAGCCAGTCTGGGGCAGAAGACCCAAGTTTGCGCAAGCGCCGGGAGATCTTAGCTGACATGAATTGGAGTAGATCGTTCGAAAGGTCTCCAGAAGTCTCTTCGCTCGCAAGGCAACACATGAAGAAAAGCATAAATGCCTTGTAGGTATCATGACCGAGCGTCGACTTGTTCAACGATGTCTGAAGGGAAACCCTGATAACCAGCCAGAGCGATGAACGCCGCCATGGCAACTCCGAGTTGTTCCAAACTACATCATCGCCCACTCGTTTGTTGATGCGAACAATGCTGGCTGGGCGACCAACACTCCTCAAGATTCCGGTGAGTAATTCAGAGATATAACGGGGGTGAGTGGTATCTCTTGTTTCGACAACGGTTGACTGAGCTTTTGTAGTTGTCGGTGCGGCATCAGGAATGATGTCTTTGTGCATATGAAAGAGGAAATTGACGAGTTCCGAACAAAAGGTATGATCATCAAACACCTCATTGGGGATCTCTATGGCAGGTCCAGGATACGAGCAGATGAGTTTTCCTTTCGTGGTGATCACGTTCTCAGCCATGGGGGAGACTTCGAACGACTCGAAAACGGTGACATGTTCCTGTTTCCTGAATACGACAGCTGCATTCTGTGCTCTGATAAGAAATACAACGACGTCTACATGTTGTGAGTTCCTCGGATATTACCAAGCTCGAAAGCTTGCTCACCTCCCATGGCCATGTCAGTGAGCTGGGATAGCGCTTGGGAGGCACCCAGACTTTTGAACTGGACAGTGTCGCGCAAATTCTTCAACATTCGTGAAATTCTGTGCCACTCGGGCAAATTGGCTTCACCGACGTGTTCAGAGTAGAGACGAGCAGCAGAAGTGACTGCTCGAGAGAGAGAATGATCATTGTGGACAGTGTAGTCGTTGCCGTCCGGAAGTTGAAGAGGACAAAATACATGGGTAACGAGATAGTTCAGCGTGTTCGAGTCAAGGTCCAGAGGACCTAGGATAGATTGGATCATATTGATACGAGAAGGCTTTAGAGTCTAGACAGTGAGCCGTTGAGGGGACAAGGAGCAAAGTACACGCAGGGCTCGATCGACTCGATCCTTATATATACTTATCGATCTGTGGCGAGGGATTCTCCCTAAACTCTAAAGTCTGAGTTCGAATAGCACAGGATGCACACAGCATTGATGGCTTGCATAGTTACGTTCCTTCGTTCCCTCCAGTGTCCGCATCCGCAGCACAGGAAGGGACCCACAGCGAGTCTCGAAAGAACAAAAGGTCGAGTTGACGAAAAAAGTCTGCTCGTTTTCGTCCGTCCGGCGGGACCAGTAGATTTACAGAGTCCCATTAAGTATGAGAATTTGGAACCGGCGACAACGTGTTGTGATTCGTGAATGACCTAACCACGAAGTCCTCAAGGCGCTTGTTCGACAGTCAGTGACAGAATCCTGTACGAAATACCTAATTAGCGCCATTTCTCAGATAAGTTTCACCGACCTGAGTAGCGCACCTTGAGGATTATTCGAACAGTAGCCGTACGCGTGGCGGGATCAACACGGAGTCCTCTCTGAAGCTGAAGCTTGCTGCCATATATCAGCGATAACGGGAAAATAAAGGTTGCTTCTCCGAGTCGGAGAGCGAAGTCAGCAGACCATTAGGTAACCTCAACGTACATGTGACCGAGATTATCAGATTATCAGCGCATGCCTCGCCACACTTCGAGAAGCATTTTGTTATCCATTCGTAGATATACATTTTCCTACCACCTACCAGTGAACATAGGCTTCCAGTCCCGACGTCAGGTCCTCGGCATAGCGCACAGACATTTCGGTGGAGTGTCCTAAAAATCGACGGCGAAAACATTGGCGATTTTCTAGATCTGGATGGCATTGTCTCGTACTGTATCCTCTACCAAACAGGGCTCTCTGAGCCATCCATACCCTCTGTCTCAGACGTATCGCAAACACGGCAACGAGAGCGACACGTCCTAGGGGTGGTCACGCCTTGATGACTCGGCGTGTCATTGTCACGTTCTCCGAGCGAAACTGGGTCCAGTGGGTCAGAATCACTGCCTTGTCACCAGCACGCGACGCATTCGCCTTCAGGACGTCGCTCGCTTCCCGTATCTGATTTTCAAGTAGAGGCAGCTCGCGACCCTTCACTCGTGATCTCGATAGTATCGAGGAGGGGAAAGTCGGCCAACGGTTTCATGTCCCACTGGCGCTGAGCAAAAGCTCGTCGGTACCGCTGTACACAGCGAAAGAAAGAAATAGAGCTCACCTCTTTTCTGTGACGCACCTCGATGTACCTCAGGTCGGGCAGCAGCGGGACCAATGCTGTCGATAAAAGCAATCAAGCTCGTGTTATAAAATGATGGTGTTGATTACAGAACATACGGGCGAGAGGTGCCGACACGCCTTTTAGTATGCGCACGCGACGACAGTTGCCCTTGACGAGGGAGTCGATGATCTCATTTCCAGTTCCATTTATGCAGACCACTTCCTCAACGTTGGGGAGAGACAGAAGGATGGAGTGCGCGGTGTAAGGCAGAGAGACCTTCCGCACTGAGGGAAATTGTCGGCCTTGGAACCCTTTTTCAATATCAACGTGTAAATACACCAAGTTCAGGTGGATGACTGCAGGATAGGGATGGATGTGGGCTCCCAATGTTTGTGCATCGCGGAAGAACAGAGGGAAGACCGCACCTTGGATAGAGGTGAGGTTGGGCAATTGGGCGAGACAAGCTGCGAACGCAGGAACTACCTCGTCGAAGTTTATGTTCGTTAGAATGACAGTTACAGTCCTAGACGACAGAAGGATCAGTCGCTGCGTTCCCCCGGCCGGCCCCGCCGTTAATGTGAACATAGACGTAGTACGCACTGAACAAAGGGATGCAGGTGCGGGCACGCATCTAAGACGTACGTGGCAGCCTCGGTCGCTTTAGTGACCCCCTTGAATACCGCGGAATAAAATGACCAATTGTCTTCATACTGGTCACTGTACTTGGAGATAGGGGCAGTGCAAAGCTCAAGTCGGCGCCATGCCATGGGAAGAAGGCGAAACCGTAACAGCCTGGAGGTTTGAGATAGCGCACGGAGCACAGGCGTGCGGACGAGCGAGGTGGAGGGAATCACCGATGTGTATTCGAAACAAGTGAACAAGACGTGGCTTTCGGTGAGAGTGGGCAAGTGAGAGAAAATCTTGTACAGGATGTCGTCCGGAATGCCTTCCAAGCTAGCAAGACTGGGTTGACGCTGGACGGCAGACGCCATGACCGATATATTCAAGTTGGGGGTGGTGTAGTATGTGGCTTCGAATTCACTTTATGTATGTGAATTGCGAACCCTTTCTCCCTGTCACGTGTCACGTGTCACCATATTTCCAGCCAGCGAGCACCTCACCTTCGTCCTCAGGCGCACGTCAACTGGTGTTTAGCGAGCGTGGTTCCTTGTAAAATATTAGACCACGCGTCTACACGCTGCAGCTCCTGTCTGATCGTGAGTGGTCATTAGTGTTGTCACTGTGATTGAACATTTGGTCGAGGAATCGCTACAGATGAACAGAGGCAAGGCTTCCTCCGAGTCGGTCGGCACTCTTTGTATACATTGCGGGGTAATATGAGTCAGTGCATCGGATTCTGCAGTCTCTGTTCGCCATTCCATGATTTCTTTTTCTTGATTGAACGATGACCTCTACTTTGTCAAGTCAGTCCCTCGGCGATCGCCACGAATGAACAAGCTTCCCTGTACCACCCAGACCCACCCTAGATTTCTTGTCGTCATCGAAAACACAGTGCGCAGGTACAATCATACCTTGATGACCTGGCATCGATCAAGGATAACTCGGATCCGAAATCCTTTACCTGATCTTCAAGCAGGCACTCGTTCTTCATACCATACTAATGATGTCGATACGGTGCCAAGGAGGGGAAAGCCGGCTAATGGTTTCATGATACGCAGTCTCGTCAGTATCATCATATGCACCAAAGCAAACTTTAAAGAGTGAGAGAGAGAGAAGCGGCCTCACCTCCCAGTTTATGTGCGGCATGCCGATGTGCCTGAATTTGGGCAACAGCTGGACCAATGATATGGATGAAACCGATCGAACTCCATGCTCTTACATGAGGGTGACGTTGAAATGTACGGTCGAGAGGCGCATCAATTTTCAGCGTGCGCACACTACTAGAGTATTAACCCTTGGTCGAGGGAGTATCTGCCTTCCAGTTCCTTCTCAGCGTTGAGGAGAAACTGAAGGATGAGGTGCACAAGGGAAATCGTTGGCCTTGGAGCCCTTTCTCAATAGCAGCGGGCATATCTATCGGGTCTGCGTCTATGGCTGCCGGATGGCTCCCAGATTTTTTGCATCTTGGCAACCGTACCTTAGCAATAACAGCCATGCTGGGCAATTTGGCAAGACAGGCCGCGAACGCGGGAACGATCTAGTCGGATCTGAAGCTCGTCAGTCAAAACGACGGTGAGAGACCCACCGTCGGGTCTTAGATGACACGACGACCAGTCGCTGCGTTCCACGCCGTCAATATACACGTAGTATACGCACTGGAATCTGGATCAAGGGGTGCAGGTACGGGCACGTGTCCCAGACGCGCACGGTAACTTCGAATGTGTTGTTCACCGCCTTGTTCATCGTGTCAAAGCACATGGCCTCGTGCTTTGTTCGAGGTTGCGCCACGCAATTGAGAGACGGCCTGTCTGCGACACCGCGCAAAGGACGGGCGTGCGGGCGTGCGGTAAATTCGTGAACAACGTTGTGGGAACGCGGTGGCTGTGCCACACCGTGAGGGCCTTTGACTCGTTCCTTTGTACACCACGCACCTTCAAGGTCATCGATCGACTTCAGTCACCAACGGCTGCAATGCACTGCTTCAATCAACCCGGTTTCGTCCTCAATTCGTCTCTGACAGTCGAACAAGGGCGCGCGTATGTACTACGTACGTAGTCCATAGCCCAAGCGTCGGTTTGTAGTAAAACCAAACTGTTACTCCGTGATGGACGACTCACGAGTGTTGCATTACCTCGAATACCAGACTACAGTCTGGTGATTGCGAAGAACAATGCTGAATGAGTCAATTCTACTCGCTGACATCAACCCCCTTGTCGCTGTGTTGCACCACAGAACAGAAACTAACAGTTATCATTTAGTCCTTGCTTTGAAATAACGAGCCTCCCATCTCGTCGTCACTCGTCTATGGCAAATGGATCCTTCGGATATGATCATAAATGCACACCATGCTACATCTTTCTTATCTATTCACTGATGACCATTTCATAGTTGGTCCGAATATGAGTATCCGCCGCTATCCCCTGCTATGCGGTAACTAATCATTCGTGTGCACTACACTGGCACGATTAAGCTCGGAAAAGACGTCATACTTCGTGACATAGATGAGAACGTTTCCGCTCCTCTAGGGATGTTTGAGTCCGGGACAGGTCACAGGACCCTGGCAAGACTGGTATCAGCTACCCATTGGCAAGACGATATGATGCGCCCATCTGCGCCACACAGACGTTCAGCCAACTTTCTTTCTGACATCGATCCCAGTATGACGTACCCCGCAGTGCCTTCGTCTCCCACAAACCCTGAAGGCCTGACTGCTTGCTGTGAACATCACGACATCTGCCCATGAAATCTTAACTCGGATCACGATCCGACGACGCCGACTTGCCCACCATACATCATTCACCGATGCTTCCGAATCACGGAAATGTCGTGATCATGACTTCATAACGGCTGAAAGGTGAAGAGAAAAAAACGTGATTGTTCCTTCTCCCGATCCGCGGTCCTCAGGCTGGCTAGCCCGAGGCAGACTAGGCGTCCGTTCTAAGCCCCATCAGCTCCCATCTCCACGCTCCATGCCCCACACGCTTGGCACGTTCGCGAACGAGCCAGGATTCCTGATCTAGCACTCAACTCGCCGATGAATAAGAAAAGTGAAACACACTGGCGACATAGATAATTAACGTTGCGCTTCGTTCGCGATACGATCGGTACACAAAAAGAAGAAAAGAAAATGATTCTGTTTCTCATATTCCACATGCCCTATATTTTCTTCGCTCTTGTTCTGTTTCTCTTGTTCTTCTTCCTCGGTTAGTAAGTAAGTAAAGAAAAAATGCAGCAATGATAAAAATTCTGTTTAAAAGAAAAAGAAAAGAAAATGGTGTTGATGTTGATGTTGATGAAGCAGGAGAACTTGAAGTAAAAAATGTGCAGAAAAAGAAAAGAAAAACGACCCAACGCCACGGAGCATGACAATACAAGCTACAGGCATACAAATCGAGACAACAGAGGAGAGAAAAAAAGAAAGAAAAAAAACATAGCGTTCAAAAACACATACAACGGGGGTCAGCATACACGTCACGTTGGAACTACTTCACTAAGTCTAGTGATTAGAATGAATGAAAGAAGGATCGAATAGTGTAGAGAAAACGGGTATCGAAATTCAGTCTAGTTCTATTGCGAGAAAGCGAGAAACACACACCTCACAGCATACAGCACGCGCCATGGTTACAATACAAGCGCCTATTCAGACAGTGGCGGACAACGGGGATCGGACGTATTCGCGAGCGCCATTGGCCGCCGTCTTCCGCTTCGCCAGCGGCCGCGAAATCTCGTTCCTCCGAAACACCATCTGCGCCACCAACTGTGACATGTTGCCAATCACGCCTCGCCGACGCACTGGGTCCCGATCTCGATCCCGTTCGCAGTCTCGATCACACTCTGGCGGTGGCGGACGTGGCGGACTATGCTGCTCCTGCGCCGGACACATCGCAATCCCGTCCCCAAGCTTGAGCCGCATTAGCGTCCCGACCTCTTTACACCGCTCCCTCTCGCGTTTGCGTATTTTACGAGCCTCGGCCCGCGTGAACAGGTCCACGTCTTCCGTGAGCGACTCCAAACGCCTCGCGGCGCGCTCAGCGGCGATGGACCTCTTCCGCAGGTCGAACAGTTTCGACAACTCCGGGTCCGTGATGTCCTCGGGCGAAAGGCACAGATCGAAATCTTCCGGGGACGGAGAACGCGGCAACGGTACGTCCCTCGGATCGTCGATAAACAAAAGTGGTTGGTTGGGCGTGGCGAAGAAAGGAAGGGAACGCGAGGGCGTGGGCGCAATCCTCGGTATCAGGTCATCATCCGTGTCCGCACCTGGCAGCGATAGCAATGGCTGACCAGGCAACGCAGGCGCTAGATCGCTCGTTTGGTCGCCGCTCGTCTCTATATCGGAATCGGGGAGACTTGAAAAGGATCTTCGACTGGGAGAGGAAGGAGCGATCTTGGGGAGCCCATCGTCCTCAAGATCTGGGAGATCCAACCTTGATATTAGGGGTGAGCTGGGCGGGGAAAGTTGGTCGAAATCGATCCAAGATGCCAACGGGGAACTGGAGGTGGAGGAAGAAGACGGCGGTTCAGGGTCCAGTTCAGTGGGCCAAGGTATGCTGATCGGAGCCAGTAGGGGACGGGGCGCATCGACCTCGACCTCGAGCAACGACGAGGGTTCATGGGGTGATCGAGGTGAAGGGTGGCAGTATTCCAGTGCAGGCGGTGCGGACGAGTCCCAGACAGAAAAGAGCGTGTTTGACTCTGGAAAATCGTGTATCGAGAGGGCCTGTGGGGACGGGGGATCCCAGCTCGGGGAAAGTGGGGAGAGAGGAAGCTGGGCAAAATGTGGCGATGGGTGCTTTGATGGACTAGGATAAGACTCGTCGTGGTCGTATTCCTCCTCGATCTCCTCGACTTGATGATCATAGTAAAATGGCATGTCGAGGTCAGCATCGGGCAGATTGAGGGTCGGAAGTGGCACCGTCGGTGGCGGGGTGAGCGGCTTTTGCGAAGCCAAGTCCTGCCGACGCATGACGGGTGGGGAGTCGAGAATGCCGACGAGATGGGTGGAATACAGCGGTGTGAATTCGTCGGCTTCTTCTGCTTCTGACAGAGAAATGGAGGATTTTGAGGGAGAAGGACTCGACGGCGAACAGGGGTATACGTTAAGAGAATCGGTGCACAACATGTGGGAGGGTCCACGCTGAAGGGCGTTGTAGCGGGCAAACCTGAGGTGGTGATAGTCCGGTTGTGGACACGATACGATAAAGGTCGGATCGAATGAATCGCTGGACGTGAGCCACAAGGGAGAGGGTGGGGACCGACTCAAGGAAGGCCGCGAGAGCGTAAACCAGGCGCCGTTGCGAGCAGCGACGTGCGAGGACGAGAGGGTATCTGCAGAAAAAAACTCCATGGTATACGTTGGTTGTCACCGATATTCAAGACCTGGAAAAAAGGCGAGAAAAAAAAAAGGTCAAAGAGAGATTCGGTATGAAAGTAGAAGGTGGACGTACACTAATTGCACATCAACAGCGAGTACACATCACACTGAAAAGAAAGAAAAAGAGAGAAGAGCGGTGGAGGGGCGGACTGGACGTTGTGTACGGCGGCCTCGTGTTGTTCGGTGGCTGAGAAAACGTGTCCCGTCGTATTCCCATTACAACATGACACCAAAGTCGACTACAAACGTACTGCAACGCTCTCGCACTTGAGCGCTTGTACATGTAGCTATTTTTGTTGTTGCTTTATTTTCTGCACCTTCGCCATCAGCGTCTCTTCCCCCTCCGTCGCATGCGGCTCAAGGTCGTGTGCCGTCGCTCCCCTCTGGTTCAGCGCGTAAGCCCTGCACGCGTCCGTGCTCGCCTTCAGCTCCGGATCATCATGCCGCAGTGCCACCACCGCGAACCCCGGAAAATTCATCTCTACAACCTTCTTCACCTTCGGCAATAGGGTCGGATCAGGCGAGTACGTCCCAGAGTTGTTATCGATCACCAGTTCCCACTCTACCTCCTTGTCATCCATCGCCTCTGAAAACTGTCCCCATCCTCCAGCAGGCCGCGGATGGAACTCGCCGCTGTACCACACTGCCTCCGCGCAGTTGCTGTGCAGCGCATGTTTGGACGCGAAGTCTACAAAGAATGCTGCTCCAGTCTCGGAGAATCGGACTGAATTATCGTCCGTCGATATGACGTACGTGTACACGGCAGGTTTGATGCGATGCACAAAAGTCGGAGTCGTCCCACCAGTGGGTGACCGGCGCATGCCTCCGCGAAAGAGGGTGGATACGTCCTCCGCTGAATTGATGACTCCAAACCCGTTCGACACCGATCTCGCGTACAGTAAGCGATGTCCAGCTTGGATGCTGGAACGAACCGCGAGGGACGTAGGTCCCTTGAAGATGGTTTGTGCGGCCCTGTACTCGCGGTTCCAATGCTGTACTTGATTGCCAAAAATTTGTGGGACACCCTTGATGTAGATCTTCCAGGTCGTATACAATCGGGTATCCCTGAGCTTGGTGAGTGCACCCACAGACGACGAGCTGTGGCGCGAGTAATGGACAGGTCCATCAAACAAGTATGGAAATAGTACGGGATCATCCTGAGATGGGGACGAAGCAATCTAGATAGTGTAACGACATCAGACTCACTCCCGAAAACGACGGTAGCCAGCATTCGATTACCTTTAACCGAAAGATACCTCTGCTGTGGATATGCAACGGGGCACGGATCCCTACTTCCTTGGTCTCGGGGTATATCGCCGTCTCAAAGTTCCCAATGTAATTGTCCATCGGATGCATCAACCTGTGGTCTTTATCCATTATCTTGACAGACAAAATGGCCGTCGTCGGCACGTTCTTGACTTGCCAAACTTCATCCCAGACGGGGTTCAACGTGTCATATTGAACCGAGGATCTAAAATCATTGGAAACTGTCAGGAGACGCAGCCCCTCTCTGTTAATGAGAAGCGAAGAGATACGTGCATGTATGACAGTTTGTGATCGAGGTTCGCGCGGAAGAAAGGATCCGTCTTCCCCGTAACCTCCATGTTGGGCAGTTGCGAAGCACCCATGAACTAGTTTATCGGCTCAAATCCACGATACAGGGGGAGTGTTACATTAGCCAACCAACCTGGATGTTGAGATCGACGTATTTGATTCCGACACCGCGCTGCTCTCTGACCTCTTGGATGGAGCCTTCTCTCTTGACTGCGAGGGCAGCTTGAACATACGAGTGGACTCGGCCAGCGATGTTAGTCAAGCCTTGGACGGGGGTGGGCATGATGGCCAGGAATTTTGACCTCGTGACAGCGTCGGACGTACTACTTAATTAATACAAGCAGCAAACATGCACTGCGACTCAGCTCGCTTCAGACCCGCGTGGCAGTGCATATCAGAAACGCACGAAATGGGCGCGCTGTCATGTAATATCCTTACATAATCTACCATCGAGTCCGTTGTCCGACAGCGGAAACAAAAAGCGCCACGATGGCAATCCACAATTACTATTGTATATGTAGGGCCGGCCAGATCCAGCCTCAGCAGGATGCTAGCCGAGTTGATAACTAGGCACCCTAGTTATCACTCGGCAAAATCGACGAAAATGTAATGGTACAGTTTTTGACCCCAATTGCCACCAGTGTCCAATCGGAGACCACAAAAATCCATGAAAGAAACGTCAAGCGATAACGTTACAAGCCTGGCAGACTTGCATCAACTTACAACCTGGTAAATTCGGTGAGCTAGGTTGTCCTACGTGGCAATTCCGGTGCAAAAAAACTTGGACTTTTCGGCACCGTTACCATGACTTTTAAACAGTTCATGCCCAGAGTCTGAGACTCGGAGTCTCTCGCCCCCACGCCCAAAAACAGTAGACTGGTATTTTCCTGTCCCCAAAGCCCTCAATACAGGTCTGCTTGTCCTCGCAATGGTCTTCCAGCTCGTCCAAGGACCAAGCTCCAGACTGCGCGGGACGGACACGTTCACTTCCGAGTCCGTGCGCCGCCGGAACCAAAGGAATGAAACAAGGGCAAGGAATTTAAGAAGCATCATAAATAGAAGGCACTCACGAAATCGTCGCCAGGACGACGCTAAAGTGTTCAGACGAGTCGATGAAGACTACCAGCTCGAACCCAGGGATACATGATTTACTGCTTTTTCGCCACGTCACGCCCTGTAGGTTGTCATCACCCCGCCTCCCTTCCGGCGCCCTGTACTCCCTCGTTCGCTTCGATACATACCCTGCGCATGCCCTGTGAGTATATACCGAACTCTTTATCCACTCGTTATCGATGTGTAACCCAAGTCCTGCCGGGAGATGCCGGGAGATCACGAGCCAGAAGTTTTGTTTTTCGTCCTCCTTAGAGTAGGTTCTTTTCGTGTTCCGTCATGACCGGTGCAACGCTGATGCTTACAGTTGAAGTGGGTCCACCGTTCTCTCCAAGTTCGCATGGAGTGCGTCCTTGTCGCGCGTCTTTGAACATCGGCTTGCCTCCTAGCAATGCAAAATCAGACCTACCGTCTGGGTTCACAACCCTGAGCCGAGTTCAATTTGCCGCATCATCTGGGACAAAGACGTATCCACATGCATATACTTTCTTGCCGCATTTACTGATTTGGGCAAGCGGTTGTTTTGAAGATGGACCATCTGCACCACCTTTAACCACTGCAGCGCTGGGAAGTTCCAGGGTTGCACTTGCTTCTAAATCGACTCGCCCTTCGGATCTCTGTGTTTTGTAGGAGGATAACACAATTGACATCAGTGGCAGTCCACGTCGTACGCACCTTGTGTGGACGTCCGGATAAGCTGCTAGGGATCTCACAAACCAAACAAGCGTGCGGACACTTGCGATGCTTCACCCCGGAACTCGAACTGGTTTGCCATTGCAACTGCGCTGACAGAGTATCGCAAGTCATTCTCGATATCGTTTCTCCATTGAACATACAATGGGTGCGATTTCTTCTTTTCCGAATGAAGTATAGTCCGATTATTGCTATACGTCTCCAATTACAAGGACCTAATCAATCTACAGCGGTTGATGTTGTGGTTCCCAGTCGACGATCGAGGCAGATAGTGGGCTCTGGGTGCCTGCGAGTATGTATCGCTCTTTGCAATGTTGCGTTAGTCGACATGTGTATGCTGGGTCCTGAAGGTATTGCACCACGCACCCCAATGTGGACATCTGAATCAGTGGGAGTCTCGCCCTTGGCCATCGGTCTGTTCGTATTCTTCATCCACATCCAAAAAAACTGCAGTTCTTTTCATCTCGAATCAAGATCTACAAAAGCATGAGTATGTACAGTCAAGGTACCGTAATACCCAGCAAAATTTCGAGTGATCTATCGGTCCTAGTGGCAATGCCCCGATCCAAGTACTCAGTTATCTGGCGTGGCATCGTCGCAGTCCGACTCTCGTACACGGAAATCAGGGTATCCAATGTCGACGTATGCGCGCATCTGCTCGCCATACCGAATCGTGAGCCAAATTAGGCTGTCTCGCCCCATCAGTCCATGCTCCAAAACTTCCCCGAAAACACTTACAAATATCCAATCAAGGCCAAGATGCCCGCGATAGTGTTTGTCGCAGCCACGCCGATCGTTTCCACAGTAGGTATGCACAGCGTTGACAAGGCCGCGAGAAATAACGATCGGAACGCTCTGGTATAGATAAGCGATGCATACGACGACCGATCATTACGAGTACGATTTTCGATATGTAGGACCAACTTACGCGATAGCGGCCACGACTTCAGCACTCCGCGAGGGCATGACATCGACTGCATATGCTCCGATCGTGTTGAGAACTATATTCACCTAACGGACGCTTGCATCAATGGCAAATTATGTCTGGGATATTACTCACCCCTGCGCCGTCATTGAACAGACACACAAGGTTGATCACCAGACCGAGCGCCCCATCGACGTACGCCGTCGTGAATCCAGCCAGCGTGACAGACATGGGTACCAACACCAGACACGCGAGCCATGCAGCACGCAGGCGCTCCTCTGGAACCCATACACGATTGCATTTCTCCTTGGCCCTTCGCACCACCGCATCCGACAAACGCCCGCCAATCGGAGCCCCGACTGAACATGTAAATAACACAGGGGGTGCATAGCAGACCCATGGGGACGCACCGATGTTACCTAGACCACTTGGAAGAAAAAGCATACCGATCAGGATCTCACTGGTGATGCCATATTTAGCTCCCTTTTAACACGTCAGCGAGAGACAGGGATACGAAGTCATATGTATGCGTACAATGGTATATGCCATTGGCAGCAATAAAACTGTCACATCCGGCGCGTCAATAATCGACTGTTAGTGGTCTGCTCTTGCATGTAACGCACCCAAGTCCGGGACGAATACAAGGGAGTTTGCTAGGGCCTAAAGGGACTAGTTAGGTCATGGTGTGATCGCCGCGACCTACGTGATAAAACTGACTTACGATTACAATGATGTTTGGACTACGTAGGAAAGCTAGGCAGCTGAACGGATTAATCCAAACGAAAGCCTTCTTTTGACCCTGAATCTTGTCGATTCCGCGCGTACCCGGATGGGCAGTTTCAGGTAAGAAGAAAAAGAGCAACAACACCTGTATCATGCCGCAGACACCCAGCGCAGCATGGAAAATGCGCCACGACAAGTACTGGGTGAAAATACCTGGATGGTCGTTCAAGGATCAATGTCATCCATCAAATATATTGTAATGAAACGTCACCTCCGATGAGCGGTGAGATAGCAAGTCCAAATAACGTGGCCTAGATGACCAACGCTGGTATTGAGTCGTCAGTCTGTCACAGAGGGTGAACTCACGCCGGCAAAAGCCCCCATGGCACTCCCACGTTCCTCCGATTTGTAGATGTCCCCAATGGTGGCTGCTCCAATGACATAACCGCCAGAACAACCAAACGCCTGTACGAATCGCCCAAGTAGCAGGCTCGTCAGGTTTGGGGATATCGCAATGGCGAAACTAGCAAGAATTGTGATGGGCATTCCCCAGAGGTACACCGTCCGTCTGCCATCTAGCCGAGGACATGAACATCCAAGTCAACCCACGAGAGTCCCCGAGTGCGAAGGGCGTACAAACACCTACAGAACGACGAGTATCCTGACCAGAACATCATGCTGAAGGCTGTTGCGAATATGACTACGCTTACACCTAGACTGCACACTCGGGTTTACGATGGAAGAGTGATGACTGGCGTTGGAAAACGACGTACCTCACAGCGGCAGGCGTCGCGTTAAGATCCTTTGATATTTGAGGTATGGATGGGACAAAGCACCCGCGGACGAACACTAATCGAGATTCGATTGAATACAAAAGTACCGAGGTGAGAAGACACACTGGGAATGAATTCGGTGAGAGATACGATGGCCAGTATGAATCGCTTTTGCTTGTGGCTGAAACGTTCGTACATGTCCTGTATCGGGGGAGCATGTTGGAGCTCGTCTTCTGGCAGCAAAGGGCTCTGTTCGGTAGCCATGAGAGGAGAGACGTTGGGATCATTGTACCTTGAAGTAGAAGTTTGCTATTGTTTGCCCATTGCGCGGTCTGGCATGAAGCGGAGACATTATTACCAAAACCAACCCACCCACTTTTTTACTGTAAGAGACCCTCATATTCAGCGTGTCAATAAGCGAGTTTACCAGAACTTGTTTCAGTTCTCTAGCCTTATCACTGATTGAGAAACACGGCGAGTCATGTCCCTCTTAAGTAGGATATGGTCTAGTATGGTGCTCATCAAGCATACCGTGACAATGGTTTTTTTCTATTCGTTTGCTTTGGTTCGTCTCGAATGAAAAATATATATATATATAGTACAAAATGCCTCTCCAATCGGCCTTGGAATCTTAGTTGCATGGTATGTTTCATTCAGTTTTGTGTCGTGGTATCTTCACCCTTGTGCATGGAAATTAGGGTACCCAACGTCCACGTACGCTCGCATCTGTTCGCCATATCGTATCGTCAACCAGACAAGGCTGTCTCGCCTCATCAGTCCAAGCTGCTGAACGACCACAAGAATACGTACAAATATCCAAACAGGCTCAAGATGCCCGCGATACTGTTCGTCGCAGCCACGCCAATCGTTTCCACGGCGGGTATGCACAATGTAGACAAGGCCGCGATAACCAGCGATTGAAACGCCCTAGTATAGGTAGGCGATGTGTAGAAGATCAACGCACTTGGACAGGACACACTCACGTGAGGGCCCCCATGGCTTCAGCACTTCTCGAGGGCAAGATATCGACCACGTATACCCCGATTGGGGTGAGAAACATGTCCACCTAACGGACGTTCTCATCGATTCTAGATTATATCTGCAACGTGACTCACCCCGACACCGTTGGCGAACAGACACACAAGGCTGATCACAAGACCGATCATGCCGTCGACGTACGCCGCCGTGAACCCGGCCAGCGTGACAGAGATGGGCACCAGCACGAGCCCCCCGAGCCAAGCAGCACGTAGACGATCCTCCGGGACCCATACGCCCTTGTGCTTTCCCTTGGTCATTCGCACCACCGCATCTGACATACGCCCACCGATTGAAGCCCCAACTGTATACGTGAGGGACGCCCAGCTGCAGCGCTGACCTGTGGGGACGTACCAAAGTTACCAAGTCCGTTTGGAAGGAAGAGGATACCGATCAGACCCTCGCTCGCAATGCCATATTTTGCTCCCTTTGAATAGGTCAGCGAGAGACAGATACAAAGCCTCATGTTTGCGTACTATCGTATATGCGATGGGTATTAACAGGGCTTCAGGCGTGTCAGTCAAGCGACTATCAGTTGGATGCTTAAGCACGTAGGTGACACACCAAAGTCCGTCATGAGCACCAAGCCATATGCTAACGTCTAAGAGATATCAGATCACGGACACGAGTGCTAAAAAGTACTCACAACCGCCATGATATTTGGACTCCGTAGGAAAGTTAAGCAACTAAACGGATTGATCCAAACAAATGATTTCTCTCGACCTGGCGTCTTGTCAACTCCACGCGAATCCGGATGGGCGGTCTCGGGGAAGAAGAAGAAGAGTAACAACATCTGTATGATGCTCCACACACCCACCGCAGCTTGTAAACCGCGCCAGGACCAATACTCGGCAAAGATACCTGATGGTCGTCCGAGGATGAGCATCCGCCGTTCGAGATGATAAAGTAAAGTATTACCTCCAATCGGCGGAGCGAGCGCAAGTCCGGACAATGTGGCCTATACAGTCGACGGTAGTATCGTGACACGAGAGCTACTGTCAACGCGCACAACGGCGGGTGTACTCACACCAATGAAAGTACCCATAGCAGTCCCACGCTCCTCCAATTTGTAGACATCCCCAATAGTGGCCGCTCCAATGACAAAACCGCCAGAGCATCCAAACGTCTGTAGAAATCGCCAAAACAATAGACTCGTTAGGTCTGTGGAAGCCGCGAGAGCAAAACTGGCAAGAATTGTGATGGGCATTCCCCAGAGGTACACTATCCGTCGACCATCTTGCCAAGAAAATGAACATCCAGGTTAGCCAGCGTAAAGGACATGTAGGCACCTACAGAAGGAAGAGTATCCGGACGAGAACATCACGCCGATGGCAGTTGCGAATGAGGAGATACTTACGCCCAGGCTGACCCAAGTTATGATGGAAAAACGATGTCGGACGGGTGTCAAATGACGTACCTCACCGCAGCGGGGGTGGCATCGAGATCCTTGGAGATTTGAGGTATGCAGGGGACGAAGTAGGCGCGCACGAACACTGATGGAGATTCGTTTGAATACGATCAAATCAAGGTGAAATGGAAGACGCACATGGAATGAACCCGTTGAGCGACACGATGGCGAGGATGACTCGCTTTTGCTTGCAACTGAAGCGATCATACACATCTTGTGTGGGAAGATCAGGCTGGGGGTGGTCCGCTGCCAGTAGCAAAGGGCTCTGTTCGGTAGTCATGAAAGGACACCGATGAAAGAGTGGGACTTTGATTGATCATCCCAGTTTCTTCACGCTGGGTGTTATCTTGCGTGTGCGTGTGAAGTGACTGAAGTTTTCCTTGCTTCTCTCCCAGAATGTCCGGGCCATTGACGGTCTGCAGGGTAATGTGCATTGTGCAATGGCATGCATTGTCCACCACAAAACGAGCTCCTGCCTGTGCCGGAAGTGAGCATGTGCCTCGACCCGGACCAAGTATCTGTATTACTGCGCCCTCTGAGCCTTCCACATGCACCATCGACGAGGCATCAGATGAGCGACAGTGGACGAGTGAATCCTTCAATACGATAGATCCATAGCCAGCTATAGCGTCACCGACAAAGCGTCTTTATTGGTCACAACTTGAAGCACTCAGGCACTCGATAACGTCGTCTTCAACGGGGTGCCAATGCCTGGGAGCAGGATATCTCTCTAGCTTAAGACTCTGCATAAGACGGCGCGCGTGTTATGCCTGGTATAACGCATCTTACCATGCAATTTAGCGGCGATCAATAAGTGCGTGCCGCGTGTGCTCGATTGTCTCTGTGCTGGAAAGTGAAACGTCACACGCACCTGATACTTCTGATCCGTAGTACAGCCCCACCTACTAGAAAAGGCTCTGGTTCTCCATTTTATCCGCGCTTGCCGACATACACGGCAGCACAGACGAGTGGATGGTCCGTCCTTGGCAATGGGACCGTGCGAATCCGTCATCGAACACCCGGGCGCTGCAACCTATTCGTCTCGAATCCAGAAATACAGAAGCATACACAACGGATGGATCAATATTTAATCTCGGTCTAAATGGTTAATTAAACGTGAATACAATATTTAAAATGTTGGCTAACCATTTAATCATGGTTTAACTAGCAGCCAAAAATTTAAATATTGTGTAAATATTTAGTCATAGTCCAAATGGTCAATTAAACGTGAATGCAGCGGGTTTGGAGCAGCCGGACCAATATTTAGTCGTAGTCTAAATGGTTAACTAAATGTGAATACAATATTTAAAATTTTGGCTGCTAGTTAAACCATGATTAAATGGTTAGCCAACATTTTAAATATTGTATTCACGTTTAATTAACCATTTAGACTGAGATTAAATATTGATCCATCCGTTGTGTCACAGCCAGAAACGTGCCGCTCTCTGCAAAGCGATTTTGACGTGGGAATTGATTACTTGATGATGGTACTGTAACTATCATTGGCGTGTTATTACGAAATTGGTTACATATTCCCAAGAGTCGGGGAATTGGCGCAAGAGCGCCGCTACGATTTGTTGTAAGCTCAAAAGCGACCATGGCGCAAAGCCGACTATGCCACTTGCTACCTCAAGTTGTTTACCGTGACAAGGCCCGAAATCTAGTAGTTAAGGGTACATCATCCACTCCGACTGAAAACTCATTTCCGCAGTGACTGACAAGCATTTCCCAGTGCAACCGTCGGCTTCCGCCTTCAAGTTGTTGGCCTCGTACTGTTTCAAGTCTGCGCTTCGTCTTGTCAAAATTTTCACAGGCATTCCGTCGCTCCTTGGGCACCCTCTTCGATCATTGTAATAAGTGTCACATCATGCATGTGATTCATTGCCCTGATTGTCTACGTCTTGAACTCTGCAGGTGAGGTTGCGTTTCCGTCGTCATTGGATGCTCTTTGGCACAAGTCTGTTTCAGCGCTGTGCCACAGCGCGCTCCATGGTATAGTTACTTCGTATGTTGCCTTGTAATTTTGAGCAGATCGCAATGGCTGACGACTGGTCTAGTAGTTCTCTGCAGACTGGGATCGGGTATACCACGCTCCTCGAAGTATTGGAAAAATGCCATAATGAATTCCACGCCGTAGAAGGGGAGATTTGCTGTAATTCGTTCATCCCTGACAACATTCGTCTTCGTTACCGTGGAGACATCCAATGTTACCCCGATGACGACGACGATTTCCCGATCCTCACCGTCGTCGAGCAGACCATCTGGTTCGACGTTGTTGACCTTGTTTGACTTACGACATGTTTGGAATACACCGTGGGGATGCAGCCAAGCGAGGGGGTGTCGGCCCATCAGCGAGACGTTGGCGACGAGCAACCTGTTGGTTAGTTGGGATAAGTACGCCCGATCCGTTTCTGACCCACTGAAGGTTTATGTGTATCCTTCAGCTTGACCTGGCATGGATGCGTCCCCCGCCGTCGAATATGCGCATGCGTTGCAAATCGCTCCAAACCTTCTCAGTCTCGATATACAAGTAGGAGACTCACTGTACGAAATTTTTGACAAATTTTGTCTCATCTACAAAGGCTGTGGCATGGTCTACTTTGATCCGGCAAACGAGGAGAGTGAGTACTTTATCAACATAGGATACGAACCATCGAATTAATGGACGACACCTAACTTTCTCGTCGCCGTCAGGACCGAATGGACATCAAGTCTGGGATGGTGTGCAAGGCGATTTTTCAACGGCCGAAGAGTTCGAGTGGTACTGTCGCAAATCATCGATCATGAAGCGTAATCTGGAGGATATGGCTATGTTTCGAGAGCAATATGTGGGAAAGGAAACACCTTGTATCTCCATGTCGCGAAAGTGCCAAGGCGGAGCCTGCAAGACATATGCGAGAAAAGCTCGTATATGATTTCCATCCCGATGCAAATCCGGAGCGTGGTGGGTAGGAAAGTCCAGGTACAAGCAGGACTCTTTTGGTTCTCATCATCAATCCCTGGTGAGGGTCTATTGGCAACGCCCCGCTTGAATGAATTGATTTATTAACGAGACTTAGCGTGTTCGTCTTGCAAGCCATCATTCTTGGGACGACGTTCCTTCGACTGTCGACAGATACCACGCAGTTTTGCTCTTGTGGTGGGATTCTCTTCTTGTTTGTCCCTGCCCGTCCTGCGTTTTTCCTCGCCTAATTGCATGCCAGAGATACTATCCCTGTTCGCTTGGAGGCAGATTATCCAGCGAAAGGAAGCCACGTGCCACCAATCGAGACCATCGCAATCACGTTGGTCGACTCGGACATAGTCACATTCAGGTTCATCTTTTGTACAGCATCTATACTTTTTGGTCGGGCTTCAACGCACTGTGTATCAATATTCTTCTTTTATTTTCCATTCACATTTGAATCGTGATTGTTCTTGTTCGCCACCGCACTCCCGGCCGCAGTGGAGAAAGCCTTGTCACGGTTCCGACTTTTCGGCTGCAACGTTCATATCTGAGGCACCCGCTCGAGCATTTGCTGGCATCCTGATACGGTGATCGTATCGCTCTACAGTCAGTGCTTGACCGTTGGCAGATCGCAATTAACGCTAATGCTCACTTGGCAAACTAGTGGGATAATACATTATACCACAACCGTCCATGATCAGCGATTTTCGGTGACTCCGAGTCACGAATATTCGTTCGAAGCCCTCGTCGTGAGCGAATTTCACAGTCAATAGGTGCTTTGTGGCTATTGTGCCGAGCGGTCCATTGTATCATGCTTTTCCTGACGACAACAGAGCATGTACGACCGTGGGCTCGGGCTCTCAGACGGGGAATCCGTATGTCAATGGGAATCGGTCTGTGTCTCTCCCGTTTGCGTGTTTGTACAGTCACTCAGGCTTGTGGAAGGTGGGTCGTAGCGCTGTCACTCGTCGTGTTTAGCTGACCTCGTATCAGAGCTTTAGAATCACGATCGCTTTTGCTAGCTTTTTCGTCTCTCTTCTCCTCGCCCTTACGGAATTTGACACGAGATGGCGGATCGAGGATTACTCAGCGATGTTACTGGCGCCTGGAAAGCTGGCGCGGCGCCCATGGGTGAATCTGGTGCTGCGTATAAGATGCCTCGACGAGTTGAGGCCTCCAGTATTACGACGCTTTTGAGCATGTTTGCGGAAAGAAGAGAAGTAGTGTCGTTTCAGGAACGCGACTCGCGAATGGACATGCTTTGCCGCCAGATTTCCAAGCTCCGAGTTAGACGTGAGTTCAATCATCTGTCTTTACGTCTACAACCAACGGTTGTTAGAATTCTGTAGTATACAACATTTCCGGCCGCTGGATGAAGTGTCTCTCTTGTTCGCGTTCGAGTCCAGGTCGCTGATCGCCGGAACAGTGACATTTCCATTTCTCCCGTGGAAACCAAATTGCAACTCGGATGCGAGATACTCGGAGGCCGATAACACGGCATTATTATAGTACGTGGGATTGCACCAACGTGTACCGTCAAGTTGACTCATGTATTTAATTTGATGACCGCGTGTCCACTACAACCGATCGGCAAAGTGAACCTCGCCAGGACTTTAATTTTACTAGGACTTTCAACCTCAGATCGCCAGTACTGCCATACCTGCTTGCTCTGTCATGAGTGCCAGTGTAGGCGACGACTTGGGGGTCGAGCAGTGGCCCGTCGGTTCAACCACGATGCTACCTCAAAACCAAGATGATCCAGACGTTGCCACCGGCGACCTCGACGTATGGCTACTCGAAATCAAAGACCAGACTAATCAAAGTCCCGTCACGGTCCCGTCCGACCTGCCAGTGGCACCCCAGAGTCCTGTCGATCCAAAAGTTCTGTTAGAGATCGTGAACATTCTCCAGGGAGCGCCCCCCGTTCAAGTTGAAGTCTCAGCCCTCAACCCCGCACTTCTTAATCATCCGTGTCGTGTCGGTACTGCACTCCAACAGTTTCTGATGTACGAGGCAGGAACACCTGCTTGGGGCCGGGTAGTCGCAGAAATGTCTCACCTTGTATTCCAACACATCAAAGCTCAGCCGATGGGTTCACTGGTCCCCAACACTGTCTTCAACCACGTACGCCGAGTGGCTATGCTGCGAGTCGCACAGAGTCCGTTCCGGCTCGAGCAAGGCAGGAGGCCCATCATCTATATCACCTGCATACTAATTAATTTACGTTGCAGAAAACCAGTTCGGTGCGACAATGGAAGGCGCTTCCTTGCCATGTGGGTCGTCAGAATTTTGGAAGTATGCCCGACACCATGTCAGTGTTATATATATATTTAATCCGGAATTTTCAACGAGAGACTAATACGACTTCGCAGTTGGACGACGTTGTACGCACGGCCCGAGACGGCTTATGCCAGAACGCACAATACTTCGTCTATGGGGACTCGGAGTGCATGGGAATTATACGGCCCAACATGACGGATCGTGAGCAGGAGGCGTTGCTTTCTCAAATGACCTTCTCATCCGAGTACGGCTGCCAACTTCTTCACCGGGAAACGGAGGGGAGAGTCGTTTGGTTCGGAAATGAGGACTTCGGATACCTGGTGAAAAAATCGTTATATGACATTCTCTGTCCAGGGTGGTGTGGTGCGTTGGACGAGCTGAAGCATCCAGATACCGGTGGGAAAGTCACGGTTTGCCAATTGACCGAAGCTTCTCCCTATACAGTGGCCTCTCAGATCGCATGGGCGAGTGCTCTCATTATTTTTATAATCCTATATTGATCCCATCATAGTTGGTACATGCTGCTCGTTTTAATTTGGAAACGAAGCTAGGGCAGCCTACTTCGTTTAGACCACCGAAGAAGAAGGCTATAGGCAACTCCCGACCGACCGAGGCCGACCCATGGCTCCAGCCGTCGGAAGCTTTGGCTGTTGCCGTAAACAGCAATATCAGGATGGTCGAGGAGTTCATCAATGGGCTCCTCTCGCCAACCGCGGATGGCAACGAGATAGCAGATGCGATTGAAAAACTTCAGTCGTACAAGAGTTTCCTTGCTCTGCCCCCCGGTATCCCCCGCCATGGTTGTCTCGGTAGTTTTATGTATGCTGATCCCCCCCCCTTCCTAATCAAGGACCAAAGCGTCCTGAACAACATTCAATTCTCGGGTAGTTACTACTAGTAAACGTTTGACAGCTGTGTTTTTCATTACGAACTCCGACGTTCCGACCGTAGTAGTTGTGATATAAGAAATGTAACGGTGTTTGATTCTCGTTATTTTTTCCCGTGCTCGACTGGCATACGATGGAAAGCCCCATGTCGCCTGTTGTCCAGCCTATATTTTTTGTTATCCACTCGCAGTCGAACGCTGGACCCGTCGTGTGCCAGACACTCGAAGGAAGATATTCTTCCGCTCATGCTTCAAGAGAAGCACTCGCAAGAGATATCACTCGCTTGTTGGGTTCGTCACATACAAATGCCGGAGGTGGTCGCTCCCGCTCGGATACCGCCTTTTCGGGGAAGGTATTTAATCTACATATTTAATCCACGTCTAACTCTGATCGCGAACAGATGCATTCCCCGTTCCCTCCTCTGTCCAACAAACGAAGAAAGGCCAAGATGTGGCATTCAGCTCTGCAGAGGAAGCGAAACGGAGCGAAGATGATGCTTGATGCTCAAAAGGTCATCGAGGAGATCGAGGAGGAGATGGGTCTGAGTGTCCCCAAAAACACTCTCGACGGACTGCACACCCGATTCTATAATATTGGCAATATCAGTGACTCGACTACCGAAGCATATATCACAACCATCTCCGCTGCCCGTGTACGGCAACACGGATCGTCCGAGTCCGAGTCCGAGTCCACTGCGGGGCATATTGACACTAAGTAAATCTTCCCCTTTCCATCAAATCTCCTGGACTCATCGACTCCCAGCACTGCAGTCGACTAATATTCTTGTCCCGTACACACACCACCGATGTTCCATATTATCTATTATGGGGCGGCACTTGTTTTGTACTAGCTTGTATCAGTTTTGTACTGATAAAGAATTCCCGAACCTTCTGTCTTCTCTGCCAATTGGCAACCGCACTACTCGACATCCATATATACGTAAGTAGAGTACTACGTAGTCAATGTGATCTGTGCGTGTAACCCCCCGACGACCACAGTCGAGTCGATGCTGCCCTCTGCCCCGGACTAATAGACTAGTAATAGTACAACTGCACGTCGAGATAAGGATAATAAAAAAAAGTAGATAGATAATAGTCAAGGCCCTCCGGGCGGTCCTGGACCGTGAGAGAAGACGCACGATACTTACTTAGAAAGATGATAGGAACACAACATACGAAGCTTTGACAAAGGGTCCAAAATCCAGGCATGATGCATGA
>JBBPOK010000029.1:0-118275 GCA_038091415.1 Leccinum variicolor | reverse complement strand
AAGGCCTTGCAAGATGGGAGTGCTTCCCCGTGAGGCCTAGCAAGGCCGGTTGCCTGGCGAGACCTTGCAAGGCCTTGTTTGGCCTTGCGAGGTCTTGGACTTTTTGCTGATGACGCGTTTCCTTCGTGAAAGGACTTGTCGGAGAAAAGAGACGTAGACGCCAGTTCGTCCAAGAGTGCGTCGATCTCTTGAAGACTCTTGGGTCCAACGACGCTCTGAATCAATGCGTCAACACGGCCACAACGTGTAAATCACTTGTTTGAAAGGCACCACCAGTAAAGACAATGAACGAGTGCAACATTGGGAGAGGTATTTTGCGAGGAGCGCTTCCTGTAGACCAAACTTCCGATTGGTGTCATCTTCTGGGAATCTGGGTCACAACACCGATGCGGAAGCGGGGAATAAATTTTCCTCAAAGCTTCCATCCACCTTTTGAGGACACTACGAGGAGAATTTCCACGAGTGGACGCGTTAGACTTTCTATGCGATCGCGTCGTCCTGGCTGAGATGCTGGCTATTTCTCGAAGTAGAGAGACGAAGTTGAACTTCAAGTTGTTGTTCTAGCAATGTTGCACACTGAGATCAACGCCATTGTCCACATACAACCCCACGTCGCTCGTCCGTCCCTCCACCCGTCCTCGCTCTTCATCCCGCCCACCCACCACTCCCTAGACTCGTCCTCTCCAGACTCGTCACCTCGCAGCCTTCCCCACTGGATCCCCAGAGCGTGCGAAGACACACACGATTGCAAGGCACACTGCGAGGCGGTCCCACCCGCCCACGCAGCGGCGTGTGCCCCCAGCAGGTGCCTCTTCCCGTTCCGGATCGGAAAGCGCTTCGCCCGTCCCCTCTCTCCTACCTACCCGATCATAGGTCTCTCCATTGTATGTACCTACGTTACATACAATCTATTCTCTCTTCCAAGCGGTCATAGCGCCGACCGTAGTTGACCTGGCTTTGCAAAGCTTCCACTGGCATATGGACCACTATTGTGGCGCTCATTACGTAACTCGTATGCTAACCCCATCCCCTTTCCGCGTCGTGCTTTGCGTTAAGCTATCATGGCACCGCGCTCAGTCAAACGTAGGACGGCGCGCAGCGCGGAGCCAGAAGAGAATAAGCAATTGCTCGTTAACATGCCTATCGACGTGCTTATCGAGGTCAGTGCGCCGCCCAATTTAGACTGCTCTAACTTTGACCGGAGTAGATTTTCCCCTATTTAGAACCCTTGGACCTCCTTCATCTTTGCAGGACCACAAAGGGGTTGCGTGCCTTCCTCTTGAACCGCAATAAATGTTCTGCCCTGTGGAAGGGCGTCATTGGCAAAGTCGACGGCTTCCCTACTTGCCCGGATCACATCTCGGCACCCGCATACACGCACCTTGCTTTCGTTCCGGTTTGCCACGTGAGTCATCCCTCCGATCTGAGCTGACTGATGCCGATTATACCCAGGGGTGCTTCGGTCCCTGCGAGACCGTCGAGTGGGAACTGCGGATGCGCTGCTGCTCGAACTGCTGGAAAGACATGTTCGTACGAGTCATTTAGGAGGGTATCACCGCTCTCTCAACAGCTTCTTTCCAGGATGATGCCATACCCGCCTGTTTATCGCCCACCCCATCTTTACGACGTGGGTCTTCCCACGATCTCGACACACTCCACGTTAATCGACAATAATTCAAAAGTCGTGGTCGGCATTGATTCCTTTCCCCTGGTCTGCTCTCGACTAGATTTTAAAGTCGCCAAGAGTCGTAAACGACCAAAAGGGGTTCCTATCGGTGAGTTCGTGGTCGAAGAGAACAAATTTTGGGGTTCTATCTGGCAGGTGGGTCATCGTGGCTCGTCCTCGAGACAACCGTTCAAGCGTCGTCTACCATCAGCACGCGCGACTTTGTCAAGACTGGCACGGAGAGATATTGAGAGCCAAGGCCATGCAGCTCACGCTTGTGAGGGATCAAAGAATCCGAAAGTGTGTCCTGATTAACCGTTAGTCGCCGCGAGCCCTGATGTTCCGATCAGAATCAAGCATATGCTCTTAGAACGAGGTTGGACAACGAGCGACCTGCCTGGTTTTTCGAAATTGCCGGAAGTTAAGAAACTTGAACCCTTGACGCTTACCGGTTAGTACATCATTACGGAGTGTTGTTAGATACCGAGATTTCTTGACCCTTTTAGAATGGTCCAAGATTCAGCCTCGCCTCGTTCGCCGGCTGGAGAAAGTCAAGGAGATGACGATCTGGCACGAACGTATTGACACATGCAGGTCCGCGATCTCAAGCATTCAAGGAGAGCTCATAAAGGACCCTGCTGTGAAGGCGAAACCTGAGACCGTCGACATCGCCATGTTGTCGGTTGTACGCTCGATGTTAGAAAGCAGCATCCATTCCGACTTTACCCTAGACGATGCAAAGAAGACATTATCTCGTGTAGTACCTCAAGCGATCCGGAAATGGAGCTCGGACGCCATAGAAGAACTCGAGTCGTTTGCTCGGGAACGGTTGAACCTTTCTCCTCTGTCGAAACCGTCTAGCCTCCCCTCAATCATTTTCCGCTGCAATCAGTGTGTTGACAGCGAAAGGTTGACGTTTGACGAAGCACTGTCTCATCAGCACCTTCACAAGAAGAGGTGTACCAAAAAGCGGAATACGTCCAAGATGTCCATCCATGAAAGCCTCCAGTTGGAGTACATGTGGCTTCCGCGGGATATCGACGTTCTCCAGGTTGACGTTCGAGTGTCCCGAAAAGTTGAGAATCTGATCAGACGGATGGGAAAGAACCCGAGCAGGGTCACGTATAGTGAGATGTGTCGCTCGCCTGTCAATGTGGCTTGTAGTGTTTGTCGCTTGCCGACCAACATGGATTTTAAAGCTGCTGTGAGTCGGGTTATCCAGTCTTTTTTATGCATGTTGACGCGTGCTTCGTTTTGCAGTTTGATCATTGCCTCGGTGCTCATCTCTCGAAGAAGGAAACTGAGATATGGACCCGCATATCGGCGACTCGGAGGAAGATTGCTGAGACGTCCGAAGACGAGTAGATATCAGCTCACTGGCAGGGACGTGACTAGAAGAAGAGATGAGAAGTTCTATTTTGCAGTATGTAACTATAAGCTGACGTGAATAAAGCACGTTCAATGGGGTTGCGCATGAATACACCAAGATTTGCTTGAACGAGTCACAATAGAATAGCAACAAACGTACGGTGGCCGGGGAGACGTCCATCCGGTCAGTGTCCTGTGCCATATGGTATCTGCGGATGGGCCTAGTAAAGCTTAAGGACGAGTACTTCTAGATCCGATGCGCCGGTTTCTCCCAGGGGCGCTCATGACGTAAATTATATGCATTGATAAACCCCTTTTCATTCACGTCGTACTTTTTGTTAAGCTATCATGGCACCGCAGTCAATCGAACGTAGGGCGGTGCACAACGCAAAGCCAGAAGAGAACAAGCAAATGCTCGTTAACATGCCTATCGACGTGCTTATCGAGGTCAGTGCGCTGCTCAGTTTAGACTGTTACGGTACTAGTAGTAACCATATCCTCGGAGCAGATCTTCCCCTATTTGGAACCCTTGGACCTCCTCCATCTTTGCAGGACCACAAAGGGGTTGCGTACCTTCCTCTTGAACCGCAATGAATGTTCCACCCTGTGGAAGAGCGTCATTAGCAAAGTCGATGGCTTTCCTACTTGCCCAGATCACATCTCGGCACCCGCATACACGCACCTTGCTTTCGTTCCGGTTTGCCACGTGAGTCATTCCTCCAATCTGAGCTGACTGATGCCGATTGTACCCAGGGGTGCTTCCGTCCCTGCGAGACCATCGAGTGGGAACTGCGGATGCGATGTTGTTCGAACTGCTGGAAAGACATGTTCGTATGAGTCATTTAGCAGGGTATCACCGCTCTCTCAGCAGCGTCTTTCCAGGATGATCCCGCCCACGCGGTGTGTTTACCGCTCATCCTACGCCGGTATTGACGATGTGAAACTCCCAACGACCTCGACTCACTACCAGTTAGACTTCGCCGCTGATGACACTGACGGGACTAATTTCGCAATTGGAGTCGCCTCTCAACCATTTCCCGCTGTCTGTTCTGAGCTGGATTTTAAAACCGCCAAGAGTCGTGAACGACTAAAAGGGGTTTCTAAGGATGAGTATGTGGCCGAACAGAACAAATTTTGGAACTCTGTTCGGAAGGTGGGTCATTCTGGCTCGTCCTCGAGATAACCGTTCAAGCGTCATCCACCATCAGCACGCACGACTTTGCGACAGATGGGAGTGGGGGATATTGAAAGCCAAGTCTGTGCACCTCACGTTTGTGAGGAAACAAAGAAGACAAGAGTGTGTCCTTAATATCTGCTCGTCGCCGTTGACTCTGATGTCCAGATAGCATCATAAAGAATATGCTCTCGGAACTGAACCCGAAAAGCAATATATCTGAATGCCCCATGTTATCGCAATTGCCGGAAGTAAGGAAACCCGAACCCTTGACGCCTGCTGGTTAGTAGATCATTGCGGAGTGTTAGACCCAATATGACTTGATCTCTTTAGAATGGGCCAAGATTAAGCCTCGGCTGGAGAAAATCAACGAGGACTGGGTCTGGAAGCGTTATATCTACGCATACAAACACACAATCCCAAGCATTCGAGAAGAGCTCGTAAAGGACCCTGCTGTGAAGGTGAAACCTGAGATCATCGACATCGTCATGTTGTCGGTTGTTCGCTCGATGTTAGAAAGCGATGTCCTGACCCCAAACGATGTGGAGACAATTTCTTTTACGGAACTTGCACACAATGTGAGGAAGAGATTATCCCGTGTGGTACCTCAAGCGATCCGGGAATGGAACTCGGACATCGTAGAAGAACTCGAGTCGTTTGCTCGGGAAAGGTTGAATCTCTCTCCTCTGTCGGAACCGTCTCGCCTGCCCTCAGTCATTTTCCAATGCAAACTGTGCTACCAAAGACTAGTGTTTGACAAAGCACTGTCTCATACGGACCTATACATGGCGAAGTACAACGAAGAGCGGAATGCGTCCAAGATGTCCATTCATGAAAGCCTCCAGTTGGAATACTTGTGGCTTCCGCGGGACATCAGTATTCTCCAGGTTGATGTTCAAATGTTCCGAAGGATCGAGAATCTGATCAGACAGATGGGAAAAAACCCGAGCAGGGTCACGTACGGTGAGATGTGTCTCTCGCCTGTCAAGGTGGCTTGTAGTGTCTGTCGCTTGCCGACCAACATGGATTTCGAAGCTGCTGTCAGTTGGGTTATCCAATCTTTTTTTCCGTATGTTGATGCGTGCTTCCTCTTGCAGTTTGAACATTGCCGTGGTGCTCATCTCTGTGAAAGGGAAACTGAGATATGGATCCGCATATCGGCGAGGAAGATTGCTCAGACCGAAGACAAGTAGATGTTAGCTCACTGGCAGGGACGTGACTAGAAGAAGAGATGAGAAGTCCCATTACGCAGTATGTATGTACTTGTAAGCTAACGCGAATCAAGCATAGGGGGTTGCGGATGACAATCTGTGAACACACCATTTTGCAGCGAATCACAGTATAGTTGTGTAAAATAGCAACAAAAGTACGGTGGGTTCACGTGTAATGTGAGTGCTGCTTCCGGACCTTTGCGATCGAGTAAAATAATATTCGTGCAGCGGCAGAAAATCCTCCCGTCTAGATGTGAATTCAAACTCTGGCTCGCCCCAAACGTGCTTGTCCCCTTTATAGACCTTTTTCGCGCGCGGCGGCCCTCTCGGCCAGGTCCACGCCGACGAGAATTTTGCTTGCCTTCCAAAGCTGGACGAGGTTGATGACGTTCTTCAGCAAGCAGATAGGGAAAGACACGAGCGCCAATACTTGAGGCCACGTGAAGGAGGCCACATACGCCAGAAACGGAACACCATCGAGAGGGAGGGAGTCAGAGATAGGGGTGTGTATCCACTTCATGAGATAAAGGGAGACGAAGAACATCTCGTTGCACGCGCATATGAAAAAGAGGGTGCGCTGTTCGCCACCTTTGAGAATCCCAGTCCTAGCATAGGAATTTTTGAAATACGTACCGAGTCGTTGTAATAGTACCACAAAATGCGGCTCACGTCGCTCTTAACGAGCTTGTGGCTCCGAGAGCCAGTCACGAGCGAGCTTTTAGATGAGCGGGAGTGCGTCAGTTTGGCCAACATGCACTAGGGGTGGGCGTTACCTGTACATGTGCATGTAATGGCTGGAAAAGTCGAGCGTGATTAGGAACTGGAAGACGAGCGCAAAGCTTGGATATGCGGAGGTGAGATAGCAGAGCAGACACGACGTGGTACATCTGTCGAGCGGCAGTCAGCGACACCAGGTTGGGGGAGAGACGTAGGCGCCTGGTGCGCACCTATCGGTCACCATGTCTAATACCGCCCCAAACTTTGATGCTTGTCCGAGCGCCCGTGCAGCTTGTCCGTCGACGGCGTCGAGAAGGCATGATATACAATACGCGAGAGTGCAGTATCTTGGGTGATAACTCATGAAATGAAGGGAAAGACCTGCGAGAATGATTCTCGTGTAGCCTATTGGGACGGACGTGGTTCAGCAGGGCGGTCTGGCGACCACGAGATCACGACTGGGGATGAGCGGAATCTTCTCACCGATGAGGTTGGGGATGAAGAGAAAGACGTTCTCGGAGTATGTCTGAGCAGTTGCGAGGTCCACTGCGACTTTAGCATCGACGTGTCGGAGTGAATCCCGTCTGCGGGGTTTGCGAGTGGCGGGAGAGTGGGCTGAACCATTTGAGTGTCTGCTCATCGTTGCTGACGGCGAGGACGGGGTCTGCGAAGTTGAGTGGAGTCGTCGCCGTAACGCGACGTGGAAATTTATGACGCGGTGAAGGTGAAAAACAGGAACAGGATCACGTCAGCTGGAGGGGTATAACAAATAACTACACATATGCAGTACAGTAGTAGCGTCACCCTCCACTCGAACTTGAACTACTTTTTGGTGGGTGCTGCCCAAAGTACACCCCAACCCCAATGCCGACAGCAGCCAGAATCACAATTATAGTGATAAATAAACATATCCATCGCTTCCGCCGAGCAGCGCGAGCGTGTTTGACTGCAACGTCCACCTGCTCGACCCTTTGCTCTAGTGAGTAACAGTCCAGCGATGATAGTTAGCCGCCTACCCTCTCCTGGTATCATCCTCGGCGCCAACCACCTTGGTCTCAACGACGGCTATCTGCTCGTCTTGTTGGGCTAATAATACAGCCATCTGCATTCGAATAATGGTCAGCACGAGATACATTCTGAGAAAGAAGGACGGACGTCGTTGAATAACTGCGCAAGCTCTGCCAGGGTGGTTTCAATTCTCTGAATGTCTTGGTGGCGCTCCTGGACTTCGCGGTATGCCTGTCTCGATTCACCATACCTGTTGGAAGATGTGATCTATGTCGTGGGCATTCAGCATTCAACCAGAAAACAGTCAAACGGAGGGATGTACAGCTTGGAGGAAAATGGCGTTGCCGCTGCCCTCAGTGTCATTTACGATGGCAGATATTTCCTCTGGAGATGCGTCTTGTTTGACTGCATGTGGGAAGGAGCGAGTCAGCGACCAGCCATCAAGTCAAAGAAGTGACATCACCAATCCTGAACTGCCGTTCCACACGGTCCTTGTACTTTTGGCGATATTGTTGTTCGACGCTCTGGTACCTCTGGAGAGTCTCGACGAATTTTCCATGCAGTAGCGTGATCTATGACGAGTTGCGGCTCAGCGGCACCAGTGCAATTCATGAGGCGTAGACACACCCTATTCCTCCTAATCTCGGCATCCTGCGGACCGGCCCCCGAGGTGACTTGGAGGGCCTTGATGCGATTTGAGAGTGCGTTGCTGAGTGCTCGGGCAGACTCAGTAAGCTCAGCAAGTCGCGCGTGGTTGGCTGCAGAGTCTTCTTCTGAGAGAGCATTCAGGGAGCGCGCATTGAGATCCGCAATAGCAGTGACGTTTGCATCAAAGTCGGCAATGGATTCTTGGATGGAAGCGGTCTGCAGAGTGGCGGTCAACAGGGACAACGAGGCAGGACTGACAGAAGACACACCTCGGCATAAAATGCAGGCATGGATGACGTCGAGCCGTTCAGCGTGCTGCCGCTAGGCTGCGGTGCCACGGGCACCATTTCGATTGGGGCCTGCGGAGCATCAGCCTGCCTTTGAGCCTGTAAGGAGAATCCGTCGTCAGTGTCGGCGTCGGGTATATGCGCGACGTACTCTGAGCGCTGCGAGTCTGTCGCGACCCATGTTCAAGCGATGATCACAGGGGGGTGAGTACTTCAAGTTTGGTCACCGCCCGTGAGAAATAAAGCAAAAACGACCCGAGACTCGAGTACACAGTTGCGCACAGCGAGCTCGTCGTACGACACCCAACACACAATGCGCAGGACGTCGCAGCTCGCGGGGACCATCCTTAGGACTTCCATGAGATCTCGCGCCTCGCGCATGCCGACCCTCGCTCGCACCAAGTCCCCGAAGGAGTCCAACGTTGCCAATACCCCGCCCGCGCGGTCGTCGTCGAGGGTGCTCACGCGTCTCGCATCGTCACAGCCCGTCATCGACGAGGAAAACTCAGAACAGGCCGTGCTCGCCGCCTCGGACTCACCCCCAGAGGCTGATCCTCCCACTGATCCCGCACCGGAGAAACCTCCGCGTAGACAGAGAGCCTCAGCCAGCTCCCCACCTGCGCTTACTGGAGACTCTGACGACAGACCGCAGCTTCCATCTGGACTCGACATTCTGTGGCTCCCCGACTCACCCCCAGACCCGTCCGTGTTGCCCCCACCAGAGCTTTTCGAAGACGCTCTAACCAACCTACACATCGCCCTCCATCCACAGACACAGCACCGCGCCGCGTATTCTTCTCCTGCAGGTCCACCCGTTGAACCAACCCTTGCCCTGTATTGCCCCGTAGAGGGCGGCGAGTACGTTCTCGACGAGACCGTTCGGGAGCTGGCCCGTAGAACTGGTGCAGAGGTTCTCGTCATCGATTCTGTCCAACTCGCTGCAGGAGAATGGGGTCATTTTGGAAAAGGTGCAGTCCCAATCCCCATCCATTCCCCCCGTGCGCTCATCTCTTCCTCACACAGCGGCCAATGCCATCCAGCTTCCCAGAAACCCTCTCCATTACCATCCTGCTCCTCCTCCCTTTCCGTCTCGCCGGCCTGCATCCGTCCCCGAAGAAGAGCAAGAATCTGAACCTGCTTTCTCTCCAGCCGGTATTTCTCAGATGACTCTCCACGTCCTAGCCCCGATCGCCGCGTCTCGTGGTCGTCCCTCCTCAGTCTTTGCACCCTCTCGTTCGTCCTCCCCCCCGAGTCGAATCAGGGCCTTTTTCGACGAACTCGTCAACATTCCCTCCCCTTCATCTTCCGACCCATCGCAACCTCAACGCATCCGCCCACGCATCGTCTATATCCGCGACTTCCCCACCCTTGCTCCCACAGCACCTACCTGGTATCCCCACCTCCTCAGTGCCGTACGCGCGCGCAGGACTGGACCCATCGCGCGTCCGTCGTCGCCTGTCGCCTGTCCAATGACTATTGTGTGTGGTGTGACCCCACCACTTGTTGGTCCATCTTCGTTCCCTCTGCCACAATTCCCTGGTGCCTTTTCGATGCCCGCTGGAGCACAACCGCCACCAGTTAATAACCGCCAGAGGCACACTGCTCGTGCTCCTGGCGTTTCTTCCTCAAGCACAACTCCCAACGTCAGTGCCCCGTATCTACAACCTCCTTCCGAGTGGGGTGAGGATGATTATGCCACGCGGTCCCGCGAAAGACGTCTTCGAGAGCGTATGCGGCGATGGGAAAGGCACGGGGATGCCGCACTCCTTGAAGAAATCCCGAGACTCTTTGCTTCCTCTCCCCCAGGTTATTTCCCGTTCAGCAGCGGCGGAGCCAACGGGCCGTCTCAAGCGATTGGGCCAGCAGCTCCTCCGTACGCTTCAGCCGACTTTGATGCTCCGCGCCCGCCAATACTTTTATTGGGAGGGGGCGCACCTCCCTTCCTAGATATGCTCGGAAGTGGAAGCGGAGACTCGGAGGATGGTAATTTGGGAGTTGCTTCTTCTGGAAGGTTCTTCCGGGCTTCTGTCATACTCCCTAGTTCACGGGATCATGGTGCGGAAAGGAACTGTAGAATGGCCCGACGAATGGAGGTAAACGAATTGGCCATGCGATTAGGTGTCGGAGGAATCGGAGGTGTGCTCGATGCGGGTGCGAAGGCTGTAGGCGACGGCACGGCTCCGGCGGATAATGAAGCCGACTCAGAAGTCGTCCAGGCCGAGAAGGAATCAGAGTCGAATTACCGGGAGCTTGAAGCAGACCCGGAGATTGTTGGATCTTCTGCAGACGCTGACCCCCAGCCTGACACTTCGTCAAGCTATCCCGAGGAACACGAAATGTGGGAAGACTGGAGCACGCGTGTCGAGTCTTGGTCTTCAATACGTCAAATTGCAGATCGAGCGGTTGGAAGTGTTGTGTCCTCCTCCATTATCTCACCTGCGGTCCCTTTTTCTGCAACATCCAAAACGCCTGGTACATCCCTTGAACCGACTCCTGTCCCTTGGTCCGCGATACACAACGCCTGGGCAGCACAACGCTCGTCGCGTGACCTTCGTCGGGCCTGGTCAAGAGACGCACGGGCCCGTATTCCTCGCGAAAGCCAACAAGACGATGCCACTGAAGACGAATTAGATGCGTTTGAACTAGAGGAAGGCGAGGAAAATAGGCTAATAGACGAAGTGGTGGAAAAAGTCAAACAAGACGAAGATCTCGACCCTCACGAAAAGCGGCTGTTGGGCTGTATCGTCGATGCGGGTAGGTGAATCCAATGACGGACGTTGTGCACGAACGCTGATACGACTTGAATAGGTACGCTCTCAACGACGTTTGCACAGGTCCATCTTCCTCCGCATACGATCGACTCTGTGAGGACTCTGGTTTCGCTCCCGCTACTTCATCCTGTAGCCTTCCAAATGGGTATTTTGAAAGAGCATGCCATGAATGGATGTCTTCTATTTGGGCCTCCTGGAACTGGCAAGACCCTCGTAGTGCGGGCTCTCGCGAAGGAGGCCGGCTGCAGGATGTTGATGGTCTCACCATCCGACGTTATGGACATGGTATGTCTTCTTTCAGAACTCTGCTTGGCCTGTTCATAATCATCCCTAACTACTTTCTCAGTACGTCGGCGAAGGTGAGAAACTCGTGAAGGCCGTCTTCGGCCTCGCGCGTCGCTTGTCTCCGTGCGTCGTGTTCCTGGACGAAATAGATGCGCTCTTTGGAGCCCGGTCATCCGCTCGCGACTCGGGTGGTGCCATGGCACATCGTGGTGTGATCACCGAGTTTATGCAGGAGATGGATGGACTGAAGAGTCAGTCGGGCGTAGAGGAGAGGGTGGTGGTGATTGGCGCCACCAACCGACCTTTTGATCTCGACGACGCAGTGTTGCGGAGGTTGCCGCGGAGGTTGTTGGTCGACCTGCCTGGGGAGAAGGAGAGGGAAGGTGAGTGTGGTTGTCTGTTGTTCACGGCAAAGAGCGTTCTGACTTTGTCGTGTCATAGGCATCCTACGTATACTGCTGCGGGACGAGACGCTGGCGACGGACATTGACGTCAAGGCGTTGGCTGGACAGACGGAGAGCTTCTCGGGGTCGGATTTGAAACGTGCGTTTGGTTTTCTTGAGTGTTCAAAACTTGCCAACATAGTAAATCTTGAAGACCTGTGCGTCTCTGCTGCTCTCGATGCAGTCAAAGAGGGGGTCAGCGTACCCTGGAAAGAGTCGACAGTGGAAGTTCAGACGCAAGACGCTCCGACAGACGACTCAGATGCTACACTCACGACCTACTCACGGACCATACACCTCAGACACTTTACGAAAGCGCTCACAGAAATCACGCCGTCGAGCTCTGAAACTCTGGGTTCCCTCGCAGACTTGCGCAAGTGGAACGAAGAGTTCGGTGAGGGCCAGAGAGAAAAGCGACGCATACAAGTCTGGGGCAAGGGCAAGTTCGGATTTGTGGATACCTCATTCGGTACGGGGTCTGACGAGGGTCGCGTTGTGGATCCACGAGCGATGGCACGGAGGACTATGACACTAGACGAACAATAATACGGTAATTGGGGTAAAAGTACGCGTATCCCATAGAAAATATTTTTATGCCGACGAGATCAAGACATGGGATACCCTGAGCTACTGCTATAGCGTTAGCGCGCCCTCGCAGAGCGACGACGCGGCGGAGCTTGAGATTTGGTGGGAGCTTCGTCCGCATCCTCCTCCTCGTCTTCTTCGTCAACTTCCATCGCAACGGCTTTCTTTTTTCCGCGTTTCTGCGATGGCTGAGGCTGGGAAGGCTGAGAAGGATCGTCTTCGTACATCGCAGTGTCTCCCTCTTCGTTGTCGCTCGGGACGCTGCTCTTCCTACGCGCGCGCCGGCCGTCGTCCTGGCCGTCTTTGACGGCAGCCTCGCCTACCTGCTGCAGGTTCTTGGTGTCTTCTGGCCACTCTGACGTACAGGTGGGACATTGCTCGCGATGGACGCGCATCTTTTTAAAGCAATGGTAATGGATTTTCGTCTTGCAATTGGGCGTGTTGCAGCCGGCGCCGCGTGTGACAATCTGAAGCAGGTTAAATGTGAAAATTATTGAAAAAAGGACCCTACCTCCATGCAGATCGTGCACTCGAGGCACTCGTCTGGATAGTTTGACTTGAGGTAGGGCAAGAGCTCGAGAAGCGCGCGGGTTGAGAGCGAATAGCGGGCACGTCTGGACGGGGAGCAGAAGTTGTCATCAGCACCGAAGAAGAACGAGTCGCGAGGAGGAGACTCAACTTGCTCTTCAGAAGCCACCCCTTGGCAACGAGACTGCCGAGGACGGCCTCAGCCTGTGACTTGGTCATGTTTGACTTGAGCGAGCCTGCTTCGCGGAGGGCAGCGAGCGACGAGACAGAATAGGCGTCGTGCGGTGCAAGCATGATTTGTTCGACCTGTCGACAGATAGTCCGGTCACAGTCAGAACACTGAGTCCGAGTCCAGGTGAATAGATCACATACGACAGCTTTGAAGAACGCG
Source organism: Leccinum variicolor (assembly GCA_038091415.1). Classification (NCBI taxonomy): domain Eukaryota; kingdom Fungi; phylum Basidiomycota; class Agaricomycetes; order Boletales; family Boletaceae; genus Leccinum; species Leccinum variicolor. The sequence goes on along the minus strand of JBBPOK010000029.1, from coordinate 105,193 downwards.
ATCTCGAGAGGAGTGTAGTCGGTCGCCATTTGGGCGATCTCGTCGTCCCTCGTGTTCAACTTCACGATGCAGAAACGAGCGGTGTGGGTCAGCGACACGAGACGCAAAGGGGTTCACGTACCACAGCGTACATCTCGACCCCAGTCTGTTCGTCCGCCATATGACGGAACTCGAGGTCGAGGGGATTAAGAGAGGCGTTAATGTCAGAGACAAACTTGTCCCATGCTTGTCTGCTGTCGTCGAACCGAGCGTCGAGCGCGGGGGCGGCCGCTTGGTTGAAGGGTCAGTCGATGAGTGAGGTCAAAATTAGGATGAATTCCAACCTTTGACAGCGGCTATGCATCGCTCCCAGAGAATTTGAGCATGCTTGAAGGAAAGAATTCCACGAGAAAAAACAGCTTGGAGGAACAGACGTTGGACGTCGTTGGAGCTGACTGCCATAATGACTTCGGAACTTGGACGCGTTTGCCGATCATGCGCGCGTCTAGTTCACGGTTATCCCCGACTCGGAATCAACATCCACATTAAACCGAACGGCTAGAGGGAATAAGACGACTATCATATACTAACAAAAGAACAGTGTTTCGATAACCACGTTTTCCAAATCCCATAGCTTCCGGTGAGCAACAGATTTTACACTATAGCATAACGTCTTTATCGTGTTGACGGATGCCATTCTGGATGCTGAAGTTACGACCGCTAGGATCAGATGAGCAACCCCAATCACGGCGCGGTGTCCAGCTGGGAAAACGACCACGATTAGAAAAAGTGTGAGACGTGTCCCTTGTCAACTATGTACGCCCAAACGAGAGGAATGCAATTCAGGTGGCTATATTTACAGCTCTACCTTCCGAAATCGATCCTTTGGCGCCGGAAAGAACAGTTTTCGGACGGCGTCGGGTACTCCTGGGTTGATGGGTACGTGTTCGACTTTGCACAGTGGTTGTATGACTTACTTTTTCACTAGAATCAATGATCACACCGCTGCAGTGGTTTCAGACGAGGCGTTTCTGGCCCGTGGATACGCCGGATACTTGCTTTCCGTTTGCATCGAGTGGTGATACAGATCGACACCAACGATGGCGAGACGTTCATGGCAGAGTACATCCTTGCCTGTCGGGACCACGTGACTGAAACCAATGAAACGAGCACGGTCTGCGATTGGCCGCTCGAGGCCATGGATTCCGCACATGGTCCACGTTCAACAGGCAAGTCTGGAGGTCACGGCGGCACCCTTATAACACGGACACGGCGACTCGAACGGATCCAGAATCATAGCCAAACTGTATTAGGCTTCATCAGATGGCGACATCGTCGCTAAACACTTGTGAGTCGTGACAATGCATCGGCAAAGTTTCTTCGGGCCCGAGTAGCTGCAACTGCACACATTATGTATGTAAAAGAATGGCTTACTGTAAGTACAGTACTAGGCTTCATCAGCGCAATATCGTCATTAAGCAATTCATTGACAAAGTTTCTTCGGGTCTGAGTAGTTGGCAACGTTCTGCACAAAATAAGCGAATGGTTTGATGGGTCAAGTTGCCCTTTCTCGGGTACCTAGAATGATATTCAAGAAGGCGTCCAAGACGGGTGAGCATCGCAACAGCACCTGAATTGCCCACACAGTAGCGCACGTTGAAAGCTGGGGTACAAAAATCAAGATTCCCAACACGATGAGGCAATAAGACAGCTATTGTTTCGAGTTTCTGAATCAACGACAGTTCCATGTACAATACATAAGTTACATACAGTTTATCATTCATAGATTTATCAGTATAGTACAATATTAGTTATCGTGTCGAGGGATTTATTCATTTCCCTCGTATGCTGCATTGTGGATGCTGACGCTACGACCGCTAGGATCAGATGCGCAACCCCAATCGCCGCGCGGTATCCAGCTGTAAAAAGGGCCACCATTAGGACGTGCAACGCAAAAGTACGAACCCTTGTCGACTACTCACCGCACTGCCGTCTTGGCTGCAGCATCCGACGGGAAATGAGCTACATAAGCAGAATATTAGTGAGCTATGCAGGACGCTTTGATTGTTGTACGAGCATATCCACCTTCGAAATGCTCCCGGATGAAATACGCCTCCTTCGTATCCGGCGTGTCCACGGACCAGCGTTCCCCTCGTTTCGCGAACGCCTCGTCTGAAACGACTGCATCGGCGTGGTCTTTGATTCTAGGAAGATTCTTGGTAAGACATGCAACCACCTGTGCAAAGTTGAAGACCTACCCATCAATCCAAGAGTAGCCGACGCCGTCCGAAAACTGTTCTTTTTGGCGCCAGAGGATCGATCTCGGAAGGTAGGGCTGTGAATATAGCCGCGTCATTTGCATTCCCCTCGTTTGGGCGTACATCACTCACCTTTCCGTCTGGAGAACAGTCAAAGGCCTTACGCAAGATATACTGTGCACAAATGTCACGTTTTAGCCCTCGGTGTGCAGGGAAAGGCTGAGCGTCGACTGACTTTTTCCATTATCGGACGACCGTCTTCGTCGACTTGTTGCGATGATCCCTTTGAGAATTGCTTTGCCTTTGGATCGACGTTCATCGCGACGTCGAGGAACGTCTTGTCGAGGAACGGCACGCGTGCCTCCAATCCCCAAGCCATCGTCGACCTATCCAAGTCACTGTCAGTATCTGGGTATTCAGAGTGCGAGAAAAGTTGCTACTGACTTGTTGGCACGAAGACAGTCTGCCGTGTGGAGGTTCTTGACTCGCCGCACACATTCCTGGTGGAACGACTTGCTGTCGGGCGCAGCGTGGAAATACAAGTAGCCTGCCACCAGTGGAAAGAGATCAATGCCTCTTCTCCTGCATGTCGCGTGACAGTTCCGCACCTCCCAAGATTTCGTCACTGCCCTCCCCGCTCAACACCATCTTCACTCCCGTGGCCTTGATCTTGCGACTGAGAAGGTACATGGGTGTACTCGCCCGAACCGTCGTCACGTCATATGTCTCGAGATGGTGAATGACCTCAGGGATTGCATCGAGTCCTTCTTGCACAGTGAAGACGAATTCATGATGAACAGTACCCAAGAAGTGGGCTGCTTTCTTCGCTGCTAAAAGGTCGGGAGAGTTTTCCAATCCGACCGAAAACGAGTGCAGTCGAGGCCAAGTAGCGAGCATCGCTGTTCAGTCAACCAGTTAGCACTAGCACCTGAAGAGATCGGACAACTGACCTCGTTCACTCAGATCATCCCATTTTGGAGTTGGAGGATCACTAGAGTTCTCGGCGAACTTACGTTGACGAGCCTCGGATTGCGCTTGAGCGACCTTTTCTGTTTCCCGGGCTGCAATCGCAGCGATCAAGCTGCTGTCCAAACCGCCGCTCAGTAGAACACCATAAGGAACCTCTGACATCAACCGTTTCCGAACTGCTGCTTCAAGTGTTTCGCGAATCAATGTATAGTCGACCGACGTGGTGGGAGCAACCGCGTTCTCCTGGTCCTCGTCGTACCACGAAGGCTGGTAGTAACGAGTGGTGGAGTTGTCCTGACTGTCAAACACATGACCAGGAGGAAAGGAGATGATCTTGTCGCATTCCTCCGTCAGTGCCTTGAGTTCCGACGCGAAATAAGTGACTCCCGGTCGCTTCGAACTCCAGCCCTGGTAGAGAGTGGTGATGCCAATGGGGTCACGGGCAGCGATTATCCTAGACGGCGTCACAGATTCATCCAACAAAACGAACGCAAACATCCCGTCCAGATATTCAGCGATGTTTCTACCGTACTTCTTGTACTAGAGCACCAGGAATGAGTCGAGGAGCGAAGAAGTCAAGAACAGGGACATACAAGGGGCAAAATGACCTCGCAATCAGAGTGGGTCTTGAACTTGGTGTCTGGAGGGAGATTCCCGCGAAGCGACAGGTGGTTGTAGATTTCACCGTTCGCAACGAGGGTGAGTTTTCCGTCGTCACTCACGAGAGGCTGGGCACCAGTGTCTGTATACGTGTTAGATTGCTTTTCGTTTGCATCGAGAAGGTGATACAGACCGACACCAACGATGGCGAGACGTTCATGGCAGAGTATGGCATCCTTGCCAGTATAACACCCCGACCAGTCTGGACCACGATGACGGAGACGTTTGGATAGTCCAATGAAACGAGCACGATCTGCGACCGGCTTCTCGAGGCCATGTACTGCGAGGATTCCACACATGGTTCACGTTTAGCAGGTCAGTCTCGAGGTCATGGCACCCTTTTAACACGGACACGGCTCGGATCCAGATTCGCCAAAGTGTGCTAGGCTATGGGCGGAGCAACATCATCGCTAAACGTTCGTGACAACTCATTGACATTTCTTCGGCCCCGAGTAGCTTGCCCTTTCCCGGATACCTAGAAGGCTGAGAACGTACGGAACTTCGGGTGAGCGCCGCCACAACAGCAGGCTGATTGGCGCACAGTGGCGCACCTTCAAAGCTGGGGTAACAAAATAAAAGTATTCCCAGGCTATGGATGAGTGTAGATGACGACAAGATGACGACACTTATATGTAGGGCTTCTGTTCGGTGATGAAATCCAAGATGCAGGTCGAATACACGACTCCTGGATTATGTATCCATCGCATAAAGCTCAATGAACAAAGTCGAAGAATAAGAAATGGCCCAGATTGATGGTCCCAAAATGGGGGTAGATGCCCTCAGTACCTGGGACGACCAAGGTGCCTAGAGCGGCTCGCCGCCGCCGTTGCTGTATCATAGCATGGGACAGTGTCACGGCAAGTTGAACTTTCTGATGGATCCGAACCGGCACGCAGCCCTGTGTCAGACTGGCGAGGGAGGCTCTTTCGTCGAATCGGATCCTTCTTCCGAATGCCAATGCATGATCCATCCGGTGATTGACTGACTTTACCCGTATGATACGGTCAATTGACGTGAGAACATGCATATGAACATGTTCAGCATAGGTCTGCGTAAAATGGAGCCTTCATCACGAAAGAATTCCAGAAAACGCCATTTTCGTTTGGCGCACGGCTCTCACCTTCCGTCCGGAGAACAGTTAAAAAACTTTGTAATGATGGCTTCTTCGAGGGTGCATCCAACAAGATACTAGTACTGTATCATAGCCCCATTCCGGCTTGATGACGTTTTCGCAGACCATTCGAGCTGTGCGGATTCAATGTGGCCGGCTGAGTTGGAGAAGAGAAGACCATCATTAGTACTAGCGGCGAAACGGACAGCCGATGATCGATGATCCCTGCGGCAAGGCCGTTCCAAAAAGCAGAAAGGCAGTGAGACAAAAAAATTACGATACCAACAGCACCGACCATGATCTGGTAAATTTCTCCTACTTACAAGTCGATTAGAGTAAGTATGAGAATGAAGTTGATCGATTTTTTCATAGATAACTGTATGTAATACTACGCGATCTAGTACGATATCGTGACAGCGTCGAGTCATTTCGAAAATGTGATACATACGTTTTTCTCCATCTACCAACGCAATTCGCTGTGGACCATGTGCGGAATCCTCGCAGTACATGGCCTCGAGAAGCCGGTCGCAGATCGTGCTCGTTTCATTGGACTATCCAAACGTCTCCGTCATCGTGGTCCAGACTGGTCGGGGTGTTATACTGGAAAGGATGCCATACTCTGCCATGAACGTCTCGCCATCGTTGGTGTCGGTCTGTATCACCTCTCGATGCAAACGAAAAGCAATCTAACACGTATACAGATACTGGTGCCCAGCCTCTCGTGAGCGACGACGGCAATCTCATCCTCACCGTCAATGGTGAAATCTACAACCACCTGTCGATTCGCGCAAGTCTCGCTTCAGACACCAAGTTCAAGACGCACTCTGATTGCGAGGTGATCTTGCCTTTGGTATGTTCGCCGACCACGATATCTCCTTATCTTTCTCCTCATACACGACACACCCCAGTACAAGAAATATGGTAAAAACGTTCCTGCATACCTTGATGGATTGTTCGCTTTCGTCCTGTTGGACGAGTCCGTGACGCCATCTAGGATCATTGCTTCCCGCGACCCCATCGGCATCACTACTCTTTACCAAGGCTGGAGTTCTAAGCGACCAGGGGCGGTTTATTTCGCGTCCGAACTCAAGGCACTCACGGAGGAATGCGACAAGATCATCTCATTTCCCCCTGGTCATGTGTATGACAGTCAGGACAACTCCACCACCCGTTACTACCAGCCTTCGTGGTTCGACGGCGACGAAGAGAATGCGCTCGTCCCCAGCACGCCGGTCGACTACACGTTGATTCGTGAATCGCTTGAAGCAGCGGTTCGGAAACGGTTGATGTCGGAGGTTCCTTATGGCGTTTTGCTGAGTGGCGGCCTAGACAGCAGCTTGATCGCTGCGATCGCGGCCCGAGAAACAGAAAAAGTTGTTCGAGCGCAGTTTGAGGCCCGTCAGCGCCAACTCGCCGAGGCCTCCAGCGGCCCCCCAACTCCAAAATTAGACGATCTGACGGAACGAGGTTAGGCGTCCAATCTGTCCGGGAATCTAACACTGCTGAACGATTTGGCTGTACAGCGATGCTTGCTGCTTGGCCACAACTACATTCGTTTTCGATCGGGTTGGAACACTCTCCCGACCTTTTGGCGGCACAGAAAGCAGCTCACTATTTGGGTACGGTTCATCATGAATTCGTCTTCACAGTGCAGGAAGGACTCGATGCCATTCCGGACGTCATTTACCACCTCGAGACGTACGACGTGACGACGGTTCGAGCAAGCACCCCCATGTACCTTCTCAGCCGCAAGGTCAAGGCCACGGGAGTGAAGATGGTGTTGAGCGGGGAGGGCAGTGATGAAATCTTTGGAGGTGCGGAACCGTCGCATCACATGCGGGGGATGAGGCATTGATATCTTTCCACCGGTGGCAGGCTACTTGTATTTCCACGCTGCGCCCGACGGCAAGTCGTTCCACCAGGAATGTGTGCGGCGAGTCAAGGACCTCCACACGGCGGACTGTCTTCGCGCCAACAAGTCAGTTGTCTTTTTTCTCTCTCGCACGCGCATTGTATCGACCATCCGATAGATCGACGATGGCATGGGGACTGGAAGCGCGCGTGCCGTTCCTCGACAAGGCGTTCCTCGATGCCACAATGAACATCGATCCAAAGGCAAAGCAATTCTCAAAAGGATTCTCACAGCAGGTCGACGAAGACGGCCATCCCATGATGGAAAAGGTCAGTTCTAACTTCTTCTCCACCTGAAGTGACCAAAGATGGACATGTGTTCTCATCCTTCCAGTATATTCTGCGTAAATCCTTTGATTGTTCCCCAGACGGCAAGGTGAGTCAGTCGTGCACGCCCTCAAACCAAGATGACGTCCTCCGGGACGCGCGATTGACACGCTTTCGTTCCCAGCCTTACCTGCCCAAATCGATCCTCTGGCGCCAAAAGGAACAGTTTTCGGACGGCGTCGGGTACTCATGGATAGATGGGTGCGTGACAGTTCGACAGTGGCACATGCAACCATGTTGCCATGTGTGCATCATGTCTGTTTTTTTTTTCTTATCGAGATCCGGCACCTCAGAATCAAAGATCACGCCGATGCAGTCGTTTCAGACGAGGCGTTCGCGCAACGAGGGGAACGTTGGCCCGTGGACACGCCGGATACGAAGGAAGCATATTTCATCCGGGAGATCTTTCAAGGTGCGCAAGCTAATCATAGCCACTCCTTGGGAGCTCACGTTTTGATTACATAGCTCACTTCCCGTCGGATGTCGCGGCCGAGACGGCAGTACGGTAAGTTGTGGTTGACAAGGGTTTGTCTGACATGACCTCATGGCGGCCGTTTTTTTTCCAGCTGGATACCGCGTGGCGACTGGGGTTGCGCCTCGGACCCTAGTGGACGTAGCGTCAGCATTCACAACGCGGCATACGAGGCGACCGAACAAGTCTGATAACACGATGTCAATTTACTATACATGCTGAAGCTTATGAAAAGAGAAAACAGGAAAGTAAAGAAAAATGAATTGCGTTCGTAACCGCGCCAGCGAGGCTTGGTGTGCTGGTATCAGAGTGTCGGATTAGAATTAGATTGTCAATGTTGTGTTCCGCATATAGAGAATGTGATAAAAAGGAAGAGGAAACGTCAACGAGAGTGGGTAAGGTATCGTTCAAGCATTTGGGTACCAATTGAGACAGAAATGCGGCCGCAAGCAGGCGGAAAAATGGAAGGAATGTGTCAGTCATAATGCATGAAAGAAAACAATGGTGTAAGCGAGTGCAATGTATGAGGTCATTTCAAGAACGCGATGGATGAATGTAACGGAATTCAGTTATTAAGGAGGGCGGGTGAAGTCTAGGCAATATGCCAGCAAAATGGACAAGGAAAGTGTAGAACATCATTGAGTCAACGAGGGGTCCTGGGCGACGAGTTGGCGGTATAACACTACTCCCGAGTCCTCCGACGCAACGGGGGAGAGTTGAGGCTTATTGTTGTTGTTGCCGGAGGTGGTGGCTTTGGTGGCTGAACTAGACTGAGACGTCTGGCGGGGCCGCTTTGCAGGGGGATTGCCGCTACGAATGCTAGTGACAGTCGCCTTGACGGACTGACTATCGTCCGAAATATTAACACGAGTCCTAGTACTCGGTGCTGCTTGCGCCTTCCTGCTTGCAGGTCGCAGTGCGGGCGAAGTTTGATCACCTACAAGCCGGGTGCCAAACTTGGCGTTGGCTGATGATTCACGGGCGTAAGAGGTCCCACCTGGAGACACGCGTCGGGTAGACCCGCCAACGGTATGTTGTTTGGGTTTCAAAACTGGCTTCTGGAGCGTGATCTTGTCAGCGCCCCAGTAAGAAAAGCTCATCTTGCTCTTCTTATCAGAGTCATCTGATTCACCCCCATCTTCGTCGTCGTCAGGAAGCGGGATCATTCTTGGCTTGTGGGTAGAATGCGCCTCTACCTTGGAGCGGACAACACTGATGAATGATCAGAATCTTGCGATGATTGATACATAACGGCAACCTTACTCTGCCATGGATACGACGCCTTCATTAGGTTGAACCACGTCACCAATCGCCCATGTTTCAATCTGATGGAACATCGCATGAGCCGTAATAATAGCAACACTGCAAGCCCTGGCGCGTACCTTGATAAATTTGTACAGGTTCCGCGGCCTCGTATGCGAGTTTCGGCGTCCTGATGTCGCATACTTGGACTTGCCTTGCATGTCTGGCAACGAGTTCGTACGCGAATTCGTGCTGGACACCAGCGGCAAAGATGTGGTCCCGGTACGCTGGCACCTTAGCACGACGTCGTTGAAGACGACCAACCACAGATCCTTTTTGTTTCCCATGCCAGTACCCGCGGAGAGAACATCGCTCAGTCGCCGGAATGACGTTTTGCCCTTGACGTTCTTCGTGGCCATCACTGGTGGGGGGCTTGATGCCTTGGGTGACGTTGACACCGATCCCTCGCGACCGACAATGAGCTGCCTCTCCTCTACGAGTAGTCGAGAAGGTTTTGGTATCGCCAGCTGTTTCACCTTGTCAAGACCCTCAATACGCGCAAAGACGTCCCTCGTCCTATCTCGGTCTTCTTTCTGGATCTTCTCATCTTCGATACTTCGCACGATACTCTCCACTTCGGCGACCATCTGGAGGGAGCTTTCATATTCATAAGTGCTGGGATCAGTGTGAAAGAGAAGATTCTGGAAAAGAAGGGGGTATTTGAGCAGACGCTGGAAGGGCTTTGATAGTGTGATTGCAAGACCAGTCTCGCCCTTATCGGCGGCCAACTCTTCCAACCGCTGCAAGGATTTGCACACTTTGAGCCATTCAGCAGAATCCTGATTCTTGGGCTTCTTGGCCGCGCTTGCCGTGGAAAGGGCGTTATCGACCTGCTCGAGAGCACGCTCGAGATGCAGGACGTAAGTGGCATAGCCTTGGAAGATGTGTGACTGTGCCAAATGAACAGTTGCTCACTGTGACTAAATGGGTACGTACACTGGAGACGAAAACGTCTGCAAGCGACCGAACGAGGGGGTACTGTTCCTCGTATCGCTTTTTCAGCCCTTCGCTGAGTTTGACATGTCCATCAAGGACACCGCTCTCGATGACCTCTAGACATATTCGTAGGTCTTCGGGGAGGAGATGCGGAGGAACAGCTACGCTCCCCTCTGGCTGTGTTTGTGATTTCCGAGGCTTACGAAGCAGACGGCTGTGAACGGTTGGCGTTGTCTTTGCACTATCTTTCCGATCCCGATCCTTGTCCCGTTCGCGTTCCCGCTCAGTACCAGACTGCCGTCCGAGCGACTGCGAAGATGCGTTGGCCTGGTTCATGCGCTGACCTGGGGGGAGCGACGCGTGGGATCGCGATGGGAAAGGTACCGACTCTTTGATCCTACCGTTCTTGCCAGCCAAAGCCGAAGCCGCACGATACGGCGAACGAGGATGACTGTGTTTTGCAGACACGTTGATGCGATTGCTCTGCAAGTCAGGGAGATGGTCATCTTCCATCTCTGACTCGGCAGATTCGTCGTCAATGTTTGGCGTGGTGGGCGCCAGAGACTTGGCATCGGGCGCGACGCCAGACGTGCCATCAGAACGGAAGCCAGTTGGAGACATGAAACGAGCAGCGATGGGGAGTGCCTCGACGGAGCCGTGTGGGGAGTCGGCACGGGGAGGGGGAGAGGTATATTCATCATAGTCAAATGGGGATGCGGAGGTAGGAGGCGGTGAGGCATAGGGATGGAGGAGCGGTTCGATGAAAGTTTCCTTCATCCTTTGGAGATCGTTGACGTAGCTGAATTATGCATGTCAAGCGACGACGCTTAGATAGGCGACTGAGAACATACCGTTCCTCGCTGGCAACGATTTCCCAAAGGACTTCTTGTCTCGTGCGCTCTCGCGGACCAATATTACTCACGAGATCATCCTCTGCACCCTCGCTCCACGAGGTGGCGGCAAGGATCCGCGTGCTCGTGTTGGACATTGAAGAGTAAGGAGTTCCAGAACGGACGGAACCAGGATAAGGCGAGACTATGGTTCGGGTTGAGGTTGCCTTGTTACTCTGGACCGAAATTGGGGAGAGAGAGGGTGGTGGAGCGGTGGATGTGCTGGTCGTGGTTGGTTTGGAACCTAAGTCTGTACGTGAGGACGAAGCAGCAGTTGATGTAGAACTACGCGTGTCCTTGCCATGTGTAGCCTGAAAACGTGAGACGGTGGTTTTGAGGGGGACAGCCGCAGGCGCTTGAGTTGGTGATCCGGAGATAGTGGGGCTCGTGGTTGTATCAGGAAGGGGCTGTGAGGTTGAGGGTCCTGACGGCGTCGGAGGGGGAGAGATGAATGCGACTTTTTTCTGTATTTCCGAGTTGGTCGCTGCCTCTGCCACCTTGCGAGCGGCGGACTTGGAGGGGGGTTCTGAGTGGTCTGCGGTTTGTGGTACGGGGGAGGAGACGGGGAGACCGACGCCACTGTCGTTGTCGGCATCGTTTGGCTCCTCGATTGGGGGAAGTGGACGAGCAGAGATATCCGGGAGTGGTTTAGTGGAGGCGAGGGAAGAAGGTGTGCCTGCTGTGGTTCCAGTCGTGCCGGCACTGGCGGACCTTTGTATTGGGATCAGAGAGTGACGGTGAGGAGGCCAAGCAGGAAGAGGAGGAAGATGTGCGAGTTCCTTTCTCTCTCTAGAATGGTTTGTGTTGGAATGGTTCGAAGAGCTGAGGGTGTTGGTGTCGCTACGATCGCGGGCGAGCACAGAATCCAAGTTGTCCTTGTCCTTGTCCTTTTCCTTTTCCTTTTCCTTGTCTTTTTCCTTGTCCTTGTCTTTGGATAGACCGCGGTTGAGCCTGTTGAGAAAGGCCTTCATGGCGGCGCGACGAGGGGGAAACTTCAATGTGCTGTGAATTGGAAGGAGGAAAAGTACTTGTGCTTAGCGCGACGAGCTCATTTCCGGTGCGACTGCGAATCAAACCAACACCCGAACCCAACAACAAAATAAAATAAAAACACGCATGTTTCCCGCACACGATACGAAACACCTCAAATCTCTCGTATACCCTCCTTTTGTCCTCGCTCAGTCAAACGACGGCCACAGCAACGGCACAGCGCTCTGGCTCGGCGGTCAGATACTCTCTTTCTACTTGGCACAGCATCTCAAACCACCAGCACCGGGGCAAACACGTCCGCGGGCCGTGGAGTTGGGAAGCGGGGTGGGCCTCACGGCGTGCGTATGTCGTCTCTTAGCCCAGTGACCCTGCACCATTGACCGTGTGTACGTCGTGCGCGCATGTGATTGCATTCCTGCTCTTCGGTCCTGCCATCAGCCTCGTGCTGGGCGCACTCGGATATGATGTCCTCGCCACCGACACTCGGCATGTGTGCAACGCTGTCCTAAGGCACAACATGGCTGCGAATCTACCGCATCTCCCAACCACTGCTGGGTTCGTTCAAGTCCGCGAGCTGGATTGGAACGTCGCGTGCGATGCTTGGCGGTGGAACGATCCCCTGTGCGTTACACCCGCTGGCGATGCATCCTCGTCAACATCCGGCGATTGCGGAGCCAATCCAGAACCACAGGGCGATCTACTCGGACCCCCCTTTGATTTAATTATATCCAGCGACACGCTGTACGATATTTCCCTCGTCCAGCCATTCTTTCGCACAGTGCAAGCCCTGGCTGCTTCCAGCCGTAAAATTGAGCCGCTAAAATCACCTCTCTTCCTATTGGCACTCGAGCGACGGGACCCGCAGCTCATCGATCACGCCCTCGCGTGTGCACCCGTCCCACTGACTCGGGTACCGACGAGAAAGGTTCGCAAAGCCCTGGAACGAGCCGGGATACGCTGGAACATGTCGGACTGGGAAGGCGTCGAGATCTGGAAAGGTTCCCTGTAGTCGCCCACACCAAACCGGTAAAACGTACCGATTTGGGTTACCGGTCATGTGGCTGTGCACATATAGCTGACGCGTCCCGGAGAGCTGTGCCACATATCCCATTCTTAAGACCTCTCACTCGTCCACCTCACGACTGCTACCACCATCACCATCACCACCACATCCTTCGCCTCCTTCACTCCTCCACACAGGTGAAATCCTTTTCCCCCGTCCATCCTCACATTTTTGATCATTCCCAGCGCACAGATAATGGCCACCAGGAAGCGTTGCCAACTCCAAGCTGAAACACTCTGCAACTCTGCGGCTCTCCGCATCGTCGGACAATGCCCCCACTGTCGAGCCGATTTCTGTGGTGCAGTCCGTGCCAGATCTACCATATCGTTTCCGTACGACTCACACCGTCTTCCCTAGCACCGTCTCCCGGAACACCACAATTGTAACAAGCTCGAGGATTGCCGGCAGCAAGCCTTTGAGCGGAACAAGGCTAAACTTGAGAGCGAACGGACTGTGGCCTCCAAGATGGCGACAGCATGACATGACGTGCACCCCCTCCTCCTATCCGCACGCCGTTTTCATTTCCTACACCCTAGCTGTATCAACGTGACGATGACTCTGGTATCATTATTATCTATCACCTCATTAGTACATATTCATCTCCATTGATATCTCTCGTATCGTCCATCCCTCTTCCTCCCTTGATTGTCACACGGACGCCAAAGTTTTAAATTTAATGTGGCTAGGTATTACTGTGATCAATGGAGCCTGTGGTAACATGAGACATTGGACGTTGGTCTGAAACCCTCGCGCGTTTGGAGAACCCTGGAAAGGCACTCGTCGGTAAAATGCGGTCCTTGTGCAATTGGCTTTGGGGCAGCCGATCGGACAAAGTCGGTGGTGTTCCTAAGCCCGCTGTGAGAAGAGAGGGCGGCTGGTATACGTTTATAGCCGCCTGTCGTCAGCTACTTATACCCCCCATTCGCGCCCCTCCTCTCTTAACTCTCAGACTATCGTTGCTATCCGGTCAGGTGAGTCGACCCAACTGCCGATCGGGCTGCGCCAAATCACATGTGACGCTCAACCGAGCCACCCATATGATCCTACGTGCCAATCGTAGCATACCGCTCCGTCTTTCTCACTTCCCCACCGCCGTCGTGCTTACCATGGCTTCCAGGCTCAACCAAGTCCTTCATCATATCTCCGATCAGACCAACATGTCGGGCGGTCAGTTTTGATCCGTTCGTAGGCATGCACCTCATCGTGACTCCATTCGCTTTGCAGAACTCTGGAAAAACGTCCCCGCTGCTCCACCAGACAGGTGTGTCTCGTAAAGTTAGAGACTGAGACACTCACCCATCACATGGTGGACAGTATTTTCAAGCTGACGGCTGGGTACAATGCCGATCAGTACTCGAAAAAGGTCAATCTAGGCGCGGGAGCCTACAGAGATAACGATGGGAAACCGTGGGTTCTTCCCGTCGTTAAAAAGGTGTGCCGCGATGTCATCACAAGAAATCCGCGGATCAACTCTCATCCGATGATCGCATTCTGCAGGCCACTGAAAGGTTGTTGGAAGATCCCAATTACAACCATGAATATTTAACAATAACTGGCCTGCCCGAGTTCACATCGGCAGCCGCGAAACTCATACTGGGTGCGGACTCGCCTGCTATTGCCGAGGGACGCGTGACGTCCGTGCAGACAATTTCCGGGACTGGAGCGAATCACCTCGCTGGTCTATTCATCAGCAAGTTTTACACCTTCACCGGACCGAAGCAGATCTACGTGCCCGCTCCCACATGGGGTAAGCAAATGGCCACGTTTCTCATGCTGGCCAGCCCTGAGATTCGCTCTGCCTAGTCATCCACCACCCGCTTTTCAAGAACGTGGGCATCGATCCACTCGAATACCCGTACTATGATCCGCGCACCATCGGACTCGATTTGAAGGGTTTCAAATCGACCCTGGAGAATGCGCCACCGCGCTCGATCATCTTGTTGCATGCATGTGCACATAACCCCACTGGGGTGGATCCAACCAGGGAAGAATGGAAAGAATTAGCCGAGGTGATCATCTCAAAGAACCACTATGCGCTCTTCGACTGCGCATACCAAGGGTTTGCGAGCGGAGACCTCGAGAACGACGCGTGGGCCGTGAGGTACTTTTCCGAGAGGCGGATCCCGATGCTCATTTGTCAGGTATGTGCTACCAATGCCATCAGCGGGCCACGAGGTTCACGTGAGTAAACTTGGCAGAGCTTTGCAAAGAATGCTGGATTGTACGGCGAGCGAGTCGGGGCACTGCACATCCTCTCCGCGGATCAGGACACTGCTGACCGAGTGAAAAGTCAGCTGTCCGTGCTGCAGCGGAGTGAAATTAGCAATCCTCCGTCGTACGGAGCACGGGTGGTGAGTGGTTTATTGATCGCAGGAACACGGATGCCGATATGTCGGTGCAGATGTCGCTGATTCTGAATGACGCGGAGTTGATGAACGAGTGGAAGCGGGATATCAAAACCATGGCACACCGGATTATTTCTATGAGGGAGGAGCTGTACCGGCTGTTGACTGAAGAGCTAAAGACGCCGGGCAAGTGGGAGCACATCACAAACCAAATCGGGATGTTTAGGTGCGTGTTGCTAACCTCGATGCGGATGACATACTAAGACGTGTGGCAGCTTTACGGGGTTGAACTCGGAGCAGTCGCAGGCAATGGTCGACAAAGCGCATGTGTACATGACTACGAACGGGAGGATCTCCATGGCGGGACTGAACACAAACAACATCCGATACTTTGCCGAATGCGTGGATAAGGTCATCCGGGGCAACCTGCAGTGATAGTGATGGCATGGTGTGGCTGTGTAAATGATATGTAGATTACCAATTATTGATGACGTCAGGGTCCAGATTCGGGTTTGGGTGTGTGATGTCATATTGTCCGCAAGGCACACCCCGCCCGGAACGCGCCGCAACGTCCGCCGCGTTGCCCGGAACGCCCGTGGCGACCGATCACGCGTCTCTCCTTCGTCCTCGCTGTCGTCCACGTTCCCGACGCTTCTCTGCTCGTCGTTTCCCTCGACATTCACTAATGTTTTACTCTTGATCCATTTTATTAGCATTTTATTTCTCTCCCTGATTCCCCTCACCCGTCCTCGTGCTCCCCAGTCTTCTCCCCCCGCCCTGCTCCGTCCCGAGGCCCTTAAAAGGCCTCCACCAAAGTCCGTCTCTCGTCTTTTCCTTCCTCTCCTTCTCTCTCTCATCCCATTTCCATGGGCATTGCAGTGTCCCTAGTCCAGATCCACCATTCTAACCCCGCGCCGGAAGACCCTCCTACCCCGTCCATCTCCCCGAGGCTCACACCCGCTCCTTCCCACATAAGCCTGCTTGCTCCACAGGCGCTGAGCGCCTTTGCACCCTCTCCCTTCCCTTCCCCCTGTCTTCGCGACAATCCGTTCGATTCCCCGCCCTCCTCCCCGCCACTCCCTTTCTACACCGCTCCCTCGACGCCCCTGACGTCCCCTCAGCAAGAAGACCCTCCCCAAGACGCTCCCATAGTGTCTATCGAGCAGGTCACCGCCTCCGTCTCGCCCCCATCTCCTCCACCCCTCCACCCTCCCCTGCAACCCGCTCAGCCCTCCCTCCCCCCTCCTTGCGATATCGAGACGATTCCGCCTCCCGATGCACTCATTGCTTCCGACCTCGCGCTAGACTTCACCCTGGATGACGAAGGGCTAAGCACTCTTGAAAAGATATACCTTTTTTCTCGTAGTAGATCTGCTCACCACCGGTACGCACCATCTTTCCGATCTATCTCACGATTCCACTTCACAGCCATATCACAGCGTCTTCATTTCACACGCCCTCCCCTTATTTCTTGCCAACGTGACCCCTCTTGAAGCAGCAGAGTACGTTCTGCCTCTTCTGCCAAGCTTGGCGATGGACGAAGGTACCTGCACTCTCGACTTGTGGCCCACGCGTCTCACACCTCACTTAGATGAGGCTGTCAAGGAGGCACTTTCCACAGAACTGGTCGAGATCCTCTGGTGGTTTCTAACGGTAACACCACGTGCTTATGTTTTATACTTGAGGTTAATCTCTCGTGTCTAGCACTGTCTTCTCGTGGAAGAACCTCCAGATCCTGGAACCGTGCCTCTCTCACCCCAACGCGATGATTGCGACGTCACATTGATATCCGTACAGGCATTCACTCCCATCCTTGGAACACTCTTACTCAGTCCCAACGGCATGGTCAGTGGTCCCGCTAGATGTACCGTCGTTGATTTGCTTTGCCGTATTCGAAAAGCAGACGACGCGGAAGAGTCTGGGTCAACCAGTGCCGAACCCACAGAATGCGGCCTGTTTGGCCGAATACAAAGACAGTTGTTTGAGGAAGAGCTCATACACCAGCTCGTTATTGGAATCGGGCGTCTTGATGCGTCAGTAGAAGATGAGGATGTCGGAGAAGTATGGTATGATGCGACCGCCCGTACGCCAGCCGGGGAGCTCCCGGATGGTCAACATTGTGCTCCAATGTTCTTTGCGGGTGACCAAGCATCAGTGAATCCATATTTTCCCTATCCTACTTCGCATGAATCGCCTGCTTCATCGCCTGTTTCCAACACAACCTCATCTGCAGGTTTATTCACGTCATCCTTCAGTGTCCCATCGTTCCAACTCAGCCCTGAGCTTTCACGCGGAGACTCTTCGCCCATCGCCGGCATGTCGTTCCGACCAGACACACCATTCGCTGGGACGCCACCTGCTATGGACTCACACGCGGATGCGGAAGCTCGCTTTCCGAACGGAACGCCCCAGTCCGCACGGCAAGCAGGCGGAGAAACAAACGAAGATCTTGATCCTGGAGAGCAAGCAGCGGTGGGGCGGTTATCTAGTATGAGCTTGATAGCTGCGGTAGCCGCAGGCGGTATGTCGTATATCATAGGTGCAGTTTATTCATTTCCTCATCCAACATCATCTGTCTCGGTTAGGATCGCTACGGCTAGACGCCCAGCGGGCATTTGTTCGAGAAGTCGAGCGAGGCGGCAGGGATCCAGTTCACTGGGTAAGACGTGAGGCGTCTTTCGCACTCGGCGCCCTTGCCAAGGTAATCCCTGAAGAACTAGTGATCGCCGCACTCGTGCGTGCTGCTTCCGTTTCGATTCTGGTCGACGCGTTCACACTCCCTGCAGCTTCCACTATTCGAAATGCTGCGCAAAGATATGATCTGGCACGTTCGCCATTCATCCCTGTTCGCACTGCCTGTCCTACTCGCCCGCCTTCCTCCCGCCTTGCGGCGTTCTATCGCTCTTTCTACTGTTGTGCCACTTTCACGGGACGAAGCACCCGCTGTTCGCTCTGGCGTGCTCGAATCCCTTGGTGAGGTACTATACTCTTTCCACGCAGATGAACTAGGCCCACCGGACGAACTCCTTTCGCTATTTCTCGGGCGCCAAGAAGAGCGGCCCATTCCTCGGGCCATCATGCATGGTATCCCGGTCTCGCTTTCCCTCGGTGAGCGCATTGCTTGCTCCTCTTTTGCCATGTCTCTGACGGTTCAAGAAAGCCTCATCCCAGCTGGATTCATTTTACGAAGATCCCGTTCGTCCCATAGCATGTGCATTTAACTATCCTGCCGTTGCGCTGACATTGGGTCGAGCCCGATGGGGAGAGCTGCGGTCGTTGTATTTTGACCTATCTCAGAATAAATCAATCAAGGTCCGGAAGACTTTGGCAGCAAGCCTGGGTGAGTTAGCGATGGTCATCGGTCCAGAGAACGCTCGAAGCGATCTTGTCGACGTCTGGTGGGACTCCATGCGATGTGTAGAGGACGGCGATATACGGTTGAAAGCCATCGACGCTCTTCCTCTTTTTGTTAGCGCACTAGGGGAAGGGGAAACGAGGGATTCGATCTTTTCGGGCTTGGTAAAAATATGGGAGGAAGGGTGGTTACGAAATTGGAGAGCCAGAGAGGGCATCATCAAAATCATCCATGACCTCGCCGGCGCACCAAGTTATCCAGAACATGTTCATCGAATCCTCAAATGGGGTCTGGAAGACGACTTTGGAACCGTGCGAGAGGTCTCGATATCGGTGGTGAGTAAAGTTTGATCAATCATAGGCTTCGTTACCCTCAAGGCTGTTCAGGTCACGTTGATGCAGCGAGAAGACGGACCCTGGAGAACTGTTCTGGATAGATTGCGGCACGATATCCTGCAACTGGCTTATGCATCTTCATTTCGCAAACGCATGACGTACGTAACACGACTGGCGCATCCGACGTCGCTCAGAGCCGTACATCGTCAGGTACCTCGCCTGCCAGCAAGCACTGGCCTCTTGTTCCCGAGTGGACAACTATATGGCCGACGAAAGCAATTGGCAAGCTCTCCAGCAGCTTTCCAGCGACAACATCGTCGGTGTGCGAATAGGTGTCGCTCGTCTCGCCGGTTATCTTCTTGGTTCGTGTGAAACACAAAAACAGGTCAAGTGTACTAACTCGGTCAACACAGATCAATCTACACGGTGTACTGCTCACGTTCCACAACCAGTAGATGCTCTGGTGGAACGATTGCGCATGGATCGCTCTGCAGAGGTGAGGTCCTACGTGCCGTCACCCGTGCACCGGCCGGTCTATTCGGATCAATCGGGGCCGTCCGAAACATTCTCTCGACCACCGCCTTTGACTCATCGAGCCCTTGCCGCCTCGGCTGGAAGAGACCCACCGTGAATGCAAAACTATCTAGAACCTTGGCTCTACGTTGACGCATATACATACATTATTATTGCAAGAATGTTGTCTGTCTGTTATATTAATACTTACTCCCATCCTGCTGATAGGCTGATCTTATTGTATCCTTGTCTCCTTGTTATACATACGTCACACTCGGATGTTTGAAGTGCGGATGCGGTTACATAAAGACACCCGGGCCGGCGTCTTGAAGAATATTAATTGCGCCTTGTCTATTTCTTTTGTTGCCGTCCCCGAGTTCCCACACTGCCTACACCAGATATCCGACATTGGCACTAGCTTGCGTCTCTCTATAATACGCGCAGAGCTGGCTCTTCGCACCCTCCTTCACGTTCACTCCATACCGCCGCGCCGGCCTCCCTCCAGATCCTGAGCAATCCATATGCTGGTATGGCAGGAATGACAAGCGTAAACCTTTTCCTTCTCACTCGTTACGTCTTCTTTGGTACAATCTTCTACTTGGGTTCCCTGCTCTATCGTACTGAACTGGGATGCACAGCTCTGTTTATGGTCTGTAATGCTATCACATGCAGCGTCGCGGCTTGGAACTACAGTCTCGTCAACGATACTCTGAATCAGATAGGTGAGCCGTGGCCAGTCGGGTTGCATGCGCATCTGGCTCACACTCTTTCCCGACCTCAGCACAAGTCGATGTTTATCTCATTTTCCTGGGTGCACTTTCGCTTGTATCAATGTTCATTCTGTGCGTTCTCACCAATTGTCGTGAACAACTCGCTAATTGAATACCAGGATCTTCGTCGAGTTGTTGTGCCCCGATGCCTTGACAACCCGCGTGTGGTTCGAGTGCGCATGGGTAGCGCTTTTCTGGGTCCTTGAGCTTGGTTCGCATCTCCTTTGTTCTTTTCATCCATAGGTTCACACCAGGTGCTTCGATGTAGCCGGAGGTGCCGCTCTAATTGCTATTGAATCCGACGCTCCTTGTTCTACTCAAGGTATGCAACACGCTCCAACCGAGGTATGGTCTGACCAGGGAACTCAGTTGGCATATTATTCCCCGATGCTCGATGTACTTCGGAGCGCGTACTCCTGGCCTTTACTTGGATGTGCACCGCCATACGTCCGTCATACCATGCGCCCACTGCCGTTCGCGATTCGCTGACTAGATTGTAGTGCTCGTCTACTTTTTCGCGCTCGTGGTCGTCGCCGCGTCTCGGAATTCTAGAGAGCCTGGGATCTGGACTTCTCGCGTTCATGCTCTCCATGCCGTCGCTGTGCGACAAACTTTGTGGCCACCGAACTCGCCGTCCTTCACTATTGGGATCAAAAAGTATCCCAGCTTGGAAATACACGCCCCGCGCCCTGTGGGCATTCGACCGGCGCAGATTTCTCATCACCTCGCGGGTCTCGAAGGCCGTTATGAGATCGAACCCTTTCGCCCCGTGTTCGTGGCGTCAGAGCAAATGGACGTTCGCCATCCGTCGAACCTTCCAGAGGCCACCCCTCTTCCACCGTCAGGAGCTGCCATGCCGTCGTTTATGAAACCTATGCCTGTCTGGCGGAAAGATGGGAGAAACAACGTTTCGCCCACAAGCGACCTGGACCTTTTACGCGAACTCAAGTCATCGATCTCGACCGCCAATCCAGGTCTCACGTCAGGACCTGCGATAAAAAACGGGGCTCCTTTGCCCTCCCCACCTCCCCTTGGCGACTGGCCACGCCGAGATATCATGCAACGCCCCGTCAAGCCCAAGGCCAGGCGCAGGTCGCCACCCCCATCCACGTTTGAGTTTCCAACACCACACACAGCGACGATGACGTCTGTGGAGCAGACATCTGCAGAAGGTGGTGCGCAGCCTCGTCCGAGGCGACCGTCTGGTCCCAGGTCGAGGGCGCCTTCTGTGGATGGTGCACATCGGCCACCACCGTTGAATTTACGTGGCATCAGTAACTATGAAGCTTCACGTTGAGTGTGTAGGATTGGGTAATATTGTATGGTAGGGTGGATCGAGATTGGATTGTTGTAACCTTGCGTGGAGGTGGTGAACGTGCGTCATTATACTTTTTCCGGTTGTAAGGGTTTTGGGAGGATTGTTGTGTAGTGTTATGTACCATTGTACCATTGCGACCGAAGAGTTTGATGAGACTTGGTTGCCGACTGATTGACTGATTGATTGCAACGACTCTCCAGAACTGTCTGCACACTAGTAGTGTGGGCTCATCGTCAAACACGTCAAACTAGTACTGAGACGTTTGTTATCGCTACGTCACGAACTCGGGATGGAGAACCCACACGCTGAGCGTCAGGCGGTACTGCTCGAACGAATTCTGAAGAACGCTGTAAGTCATACACATTTCTGGTCTTGTTTCGGTGTCTGACGCGCGTTCAACAAGTCCGCATGCACAGAGATGATTCTCGAGTTAAACCACTGCGTCGAGGTGCATCGCGTTCGGGCTGTGTGATTTTTTCTGTGCTCACTTGTGGATATGATCAGGAGATACTCCGAGCCAACTCGTCAGTCAAGGTTGCGGCCGACTTGGCGACCAAGTACAGGAAGAACGTGCAGTATAACTTGGAGGCGACCAAGCAAGCGTTCGAGTCCTGACGGCCTGGATACCAGTGGTTTCGATGGTTCGCCAGACGGGTTGCCAGTTGGGTCAAATTTCGCACCATCACTTTTCGTCCATCAGGCCCCGAGGTCGGCGGGAGATCGTAGACATTTTGTCTCTCACATGGTGTTATCAACGGGAAAGTTAATATCACAGCGCTCTTGGTGCGGTACGTTGTAAGGGACTTTTAAAACAGAATATGGCGCGCGCAGAGAGGCTGGGGCCACGATGGTCACGGTATTAGCTCGGCGCTTGTCGCAGTACCTTCCTTTTTCGGACAATTGATTGTCCAAAACGAGTTATTGTCCGACGACCACACACACCCACTTTATTGTTCTGCTCGTACAATCCCCGAGAACATTAATGTGGAGTCCATATTTATTAGAGGTCCTTGGGCCCTCCGTCTCTAGTGGACCGACTATATCTTCCTAATCACTAATCTAAGTACCTTTCCGTTTTATACAACAGAGCTCGTCCTCGAAGTTGTTCTGCCTATTTCCAAGTCCCTTCGTGCACAGTGATACTCTCTAGTAAATCTAAGCTTGCAACACATCGGACCGCGCTGGACGCGATGCATAATGCATTTCTCGTCATCCGCACTGTCTTTTTCGGTGAGTAAATTGACACAGAAGTTATCCGTTCTTCGTGCTCAGGATTGATGGATATGAAGCGCTTCTCACGTATTTCCATATCATCATCCTTATGATCGCGTCGTGGAACGTCGCCGCGGCAAAGTCTTCTGGATTGTCGGGTGTGTAGCTTCGATCTTGGATGACACGACGTCCGTTCATCAGGTTTTCCCTCCAGCGCCGGGCGCGTCTGTATTCCTCCTCATCAACTCCATCTTCATATTTGTGCTGGTGCCCATGTGCGTGGCCCTCTCGCGTTCTGTCACGACTACGTTGATGACGTATTTACATATGCAGAGCTTATCTTGCTGAACAAATCTGCGCAAGGGCGAGACCTGCTCATGTGAGAACCGAGTGTGCCTGGACAGCACTGATGAGCACATTCCAGCTAGGTCAATTATTTTTCCGCCGTTCTGACCCTTGCTTGCTGACGTAGTTCTCCAGCTGCCAGCATCGATGTGACAGTCGGGTCATCCATATATTGCCATACGAACCGTAAGTTCAGTGAACCAAAGTTGGAACTAATTGCTTACCAATCGTGTCATGATGCCAGCGAAATGGGCGATGTGTGCATCAACTTCCTTGCTTGTCCAGGTCAGCTGGCTGGCTACACTCATCAGTGCGTCCCCGGATCCGCGAACCAGTTCCTGTCAAAACTGACAGATCTCTCCAAGTCCTATCTTATTGTCTCACGCTGTGCGTCGCCGCCGCCACTCACGCAAAGTCCCTTCCAGATATCTGGACCACGCCCGTACCTCGTGTGCCGTGGTTCCGTCCGAGCGCTGAAGAGCTAGCTCCGGTTGGCGCTCCACAGCCACCCTCCCGCACGCCCGAGAAGACGTTGTCCACATGGAGCGGCGAGTCCTGTGCGGTCACCAAGTACATTGCTGAGCGGTGGGAGAAGCTGTCGCGCACCGAGCGTCAATCTGTGGCGTCTGGTCCGATCTTATTCGCGCGGGGACGTCAGTCTGTCGACGCCACTCGACCTGCTTGGGCGCGCCTGCAGAGTACTCGTCGTGGGATCGACCAACCGTTTGCACATCCGTTGCCTAGACGCAAGGGACCACCGCCACACGTGGCGTTGCCCCCGCTGCCGCCGGTGACACACTCAAGTACGGTGACGAGGCCGAGAGAATCGCGTTTCGTAGAGGGAAGCGCGCGTTCGGGTTCGACACTCGCATCGCGAATGGCGAATGTATTTCCGTCAAGTATTGCGGACCCGGATTCTCCTATCCCGCGTCCTGATGTGGCCGAGTGGGTGCGCGCGAACGCCGTTCACAGGGGGCTAGGTGATGCT
Source organism: Leccinum variicolor (assembly GCA_038091415.1). Taxonomy (NCBI): domain Eukaryota; kingdom Fungi; phylum Basidiomycota; class Agaricomycetes; order Boletales; family Boletaceae; genus Leccinum; species Leccinum variicolor. The sequence goes on along the minus strand of JBBPOK010000029.1, from coordinate 81,144 downwards.
ATCGTTTAACCTGACAGGCTGGGCCAAATCAGGGTATCTCAGGACTTTTGAGGGACTAGGCTGTCGTAATGTACCGGAGGCTTTGTAGTTATTCTTGATCTGTATCGCTAGTCACTCCTTGTTAATGCACACGACCGCAGCACGATGAATTCAGAAGGAGGGGTGGGTAGAACAAAGGTATATTGTATGACCGTTGAATAGTAAATATCCGCGAACCCGGAGAATTTGTTCAGACTCATAACTCGGAGCCTTCGGAACCACCTGTCTCCAACCATACTACACGGGCCCGAAGTTTGCGATTCTCCTCGCGAGCTTTGGTGAGCGCTGCAGCGCTACCTTCGAGCTGCCTTTTAGTTTGTTCAAGTTCTTCGTAGACCGCTTCCTCGACTTCTCCCGCCCCAACGGCGATTCCTGGACGAGAAGCCGTTAGCCGCGGAATAATCAGGGAAGAAAATGGACATTATTACCTCCGACGAGCTTGACAAGCCGCCACAGACGGAGGATGACGAGCAACTGGACGAGTTCTCGTTCCTTGCCTTTCAGCACGAATTCGAGCACAAATGTAGTGATCACAATAATGGCATCAAAGAGATGCAGGGGAGAATGCACAACGCCACTGAATGGGATATAGAATTTGGGCCCAAAAGCCCAGAGGGCAAGGGGTATTTCGACCAGGAAGAATGTGGTGATGGCGAGAGATAAATTACCGACGACCTCGAGCCAAAAGGGATCTTCCAAGGATCCCTCTGGTGAGCATCCGTTGGAGAGGAAATCATGCCCAATGTCTGCAATGACGCAGGCCGCGTCAATGACGATCTTGAGTGGGGGGGAGGTGTTAATTCAGGGGGGGCACGAAGCGAAGACGTATATGAGCGTACCAGCGTCAGAACGAAGGTGTGTAAACCCCGGGATTCGAGGAGGGACGCGACGTTCTCGCGCCAGGAACGGCTTGCTCTGGGCCTGGCATTGTCGTAGGTGATTGGGAGCAAGGGCTGTTGTTCAGCTGCGTCCTGGTCAGACATGATGATGGTTATGAGTCAAGCCACACCACTGGGGGGGTGCCGCATCACAAGTGCTAACTTGAGGGAACGCCATACTATGGTCACGATCACGTGCCATCGAGAAGCGAATAACTTCTTCTGCCAGCTTCTTTGACCCTGCAAATTTAATGGCCTCTTTTGTTCTCCGCATTGGCATCAAATCACGTCCGCCGCTCTTCACCTCGGCACACACGCGAAACGCTCTCAGACAGCTCAAAGTTCCACGACACACACGGCAGAGTCTGCCTTTACTCCTGACCGCGACCGGCATCGCTGGTGCTGCTCTCGGAATCTCGTCTCTAGCATGGGCACCCCCGTCCACGCTCCACTGTGATGGCAAGTGCAGCATATGCTTAATCATGTCCCCTGAATCTTGACAGCATCCATCAAGACGTACAGCCCTCCCAGGCGGGACCCCCACTGCCCCCGCCTCCAAAGTCTTCCGTAAACGCGCTCGAGCTGACGTTTGGTACCGTTTGCGGCGTTTGCGCCGGCGTATTTGTGAAGAAGAGCGCGCGCATAGTCGCCTTCTCCCTCGGTGGACTATTTGTCGTTCTTCAGGCAAGTCAGTCTCCGCTCTGACCGCGTCACCGCGGCTGAGTGACACCGTACCCCTCCAGTACCTTGGTTCCGTCTCGCTCGTCAAGGTGGATTGGGCGCGCATGGCGTCTCGATTCGAAAACTTGTTCTATACGACTGACGCGCTCGGGAAGAGGAGACCGCCGACCGTGCGGTCGATATGGAAGTGGATCGTGAACTTTTTGACGGCTGACTTCCAGCCGAGAGCGTCGTTCGTGGTAGGCTTCGCGTTAGGACTCAGGGTTGGTTAGTGAAAGAACGAACTGTAATTCGACTCATGTGTTTGATTTTTGTGGCCAACGAATCACACTGGTTGTCTTGTCGACTAAGCTAGTCGACGTACGTTTGGATAGATCTTGTGACTCTTATCTAGGGACCTAATTACTTCCAAATGTGGAAGGAGGAAAATATTCACGGCTTCAAACCGCCCACATTTAAAACCATTGCCAGCGACCAACGTCATGGGCGGCCGACGGACAAAATACAGACAGGCCTCGCCAGTGCCCCTCCCCGATCCCGAATCCCGACCTTCACCCAAAAAACTCGGAAAACGCAAGCTAAACGTCGAGCTCGAACAGCCTGCATCCCGCGGGGCCGCAAAGCGCGCAAAGGTCAAAGGGGCTAAAAAGCTTGTGATCGAGGAGCCAGATGGATCGTCAGATACGCCTGCGTCGCTGGAGGCGTCCCCCGAGATCGATGCGTTGACGTCGGAACCGAACCAACTGTGGTCGTCGGAGGACGAGGACGAGGATTCCGGAGGGGAAGACGAACATGTTACGATGGGAAACATGGAGAAGCTTTCTCGCGCGCTGGATGCCGAAGCGGTTCGTGAAGCCGAACTCGATATGGAGGAGCTTCAGAACGCCGGCTTGGCAGAAGAAGAAGACGAAGATGAGGGTGAGGATGAGGACGAGGACGAGGGTGAACCATTCCACTTGCCAACTACCGAGGAGAGAGAAGAAGAAAAGAAGGGTGTGTCCGACGTGCAGGTCGTACAACGTCGAATGCGACATTGCGTTAGAGTGCTTCGCAACTTTAAAAAACTTGCCGAGGAGGATAGGTCTGATGTTCTCTTGAATTGCCATATCCTGATGGGCTGAACTTTTACACAGATCACGATCGGAATACGTGGAGCAGCTATTGTCTGATATCGCCAGTTATTACGGATACAATGACTTCTTGGTCGAAAAGCTGTTCCAGCTTTTCCCAGTACCAGAGGTATGTTAGCCTTCTTTTCCCTCCTTGTAATTTTTTTCTCAGCCGAGGTAGGCTGTCGAGTTCTTTGAGGCGAACGAAGTCTCTCGGCCAGTTACTATTCGCACGAACACCCTCAAGACGCGAAGACGAGACTTGGCTCAAGCACTGGTCAACCGGGGTGTCAACCTTGAACCAATAGGAAAATGGACAAACGTCGGACTACAGGTATTCGAAAGTTCCGTGCCGATTGGTAAGGTGGTGGAATGCTTTGGATGTCTGTGTTTTTCACTCGAGTTTTTCAAGGTGCAACTCCCGAGTACCTCGCTGGACACTATATGCTTCAAGCAGCATCTTCGTTCCTTCCTGTCATCGCGCTCGCTCCGCAGCCCAATGAACGTGTCCTTGATATGGCCTCTGCGCCCGGGGGCAAGACGACTTATATCGCTGCCCTTTTGCAAAATACGGGTCAAGTTTTTGCCAACGATGCAAATAAGGCTCGGACGAAGAGTCTTGCAGCGAACATCCATCGCATGGGTTGCAAGAACGTGACGGTTTGCTCATATGACGGACGGGAATTTCCCAAAGTGATGGGTGGGTTCGACCGTGTTCTGTTGGACGCACCATGTAGCGGTACAGGGGTCATCAGCAAAGACCCGAGCGTCAAGATCAACAAGGTTGGCGTCTACTCTTTCATTCATTTCAGATACGTCATCTAAATCACATACATCACAGTCTGACCGCGACTTTCGATTGTTGGCCCATCTGCAAAAGCAACTGATCTTGTGTGCGATCGACAGTGTCTCTCCCGAGTCCAAGTCAGGTGGCTACGTGGTCTACTCGACTTGCTCCGTTATGGTGGACGAGAATGAGGCTGTTGTAAACTACGCTTTACACAAGCGCCCGAACGTGAAACTGGTCGACACAGGCCTAGAATTCGGGCGTGAGGGATTCACAAAGTATCGTGGAAAGGTTTTTAACCCATCGCTGCGATTGACGCGTCGCTTCTACCCGCATGTACACAACATGGACGGCTTCTTTGTTGCCAAGTTCAAGGTAGAGAAGCGTAAAAAAGTGCATGCAGGAGGCAAGGTCGTAGAGGAGCTCGGCGCCGAATTGCCGGCCTCGGAAGAAGACATCCACTTCGATTCGGAAGAAGACCGGCCCTACATAGAAGGTTCGCACTGGGTCATATTAGCGACTTTTTGCTGTGATGGCTTATCACACTTATTTCTTAGAGGGAAAACGAAGGCAAATGAAGGCAAAGGGTCTTCGGGTACCACCACGGCACAAGGCCAAGTAGAGTTTAGGACAAAGTTATCATCGTCGGGGATATTTGTTTGCCCTGTACCCAAGAACTTCGGTACGGATCCGGTGTCTGTCCTGTTCGTAGATCTAGGTTATCTCGATGATAACGAGTGTACGATGATGTTTGAACGGACGTCGGCTCGCAGTCGTGTGGTGCTACACGATGATGCCGGTTGGAAGCGACATGACATGTGAATCATTGGGCTGCATCAATATTGCTCTTTCAAAGTCATGGTTCTGGAGCAGTTAAAAGCGGCCGAATTATTACCGCCGGTGAACACACGTATTCTTGAGGGCCTTGGGTGAAAGGTAGTAGGTCATCGCTCGGGGAAGGTGGGCCTGAAATTACTATGAGGCCGGAGGGACCGCGACGAGTGTGTTTCAAGGAAATACCCGGCAAATGTGATTAATGACTGTGTGAGCAAATGTATTATGTGACGAAATCAGCGGAATTGCAGTGATATCCTCGGTGCTTTTCGCCGCACAATGATGGGACACTGTTCACGAGACGTGGGCCAGTGAGCGTAAGAACAATCACTGCTCTCGGTTGCAGTCTTGAATCACGGTCGCAATAAATACAACGCAACTTGGGCGCAACGGCAATGACCAGATGGGATGTCAGGTTGAACGATAACCATGACTACAACACACTGGATGTTCACATCCTCTCCGTCCCTGTTGTCGTTGGCTCTTATTGTGTCCCAGTAGTACACAGGATAGAGAGTCGTGAGCCAATCGGTGCGGTACTTCTGGGAAGCAAGACGGGCCCACCCTGACGAAAAAGGTGGCCCAGGGGATGTTGGCTATTTCGTCCGTTGTCAGTCGCGTGTGGAGGAGACAGTCGCACGGGTATGCAATCAGACAGGATATAATAATATCTAGAGAAGGCTTGCGCCAGCATCACGACGAGGCGCAGAGGGGGTCAGACATATTGCGTCAGACGAGCAGCGCGCTGAGACACCTCTCCTGTCTGGCTGTCTTTTGTTGACTTGGCGTAGGGGCGATGTGAATTATGTCGCGATCGGCAAATGGATGAATTGGACTATGACGTGATCCGGTGATACTCTCCTTCCTCCAAAAAAGGTTGGGTTTGGCGATCTGCCACCGCACGGACCACCGCACTCGCCCGTCCCTCGCCTTCCTTTGCCCTCCCGTCGTTCGAGTCTCCCAGAGAATATCGTTAACAACCCACCCGTTCTCTCACCACCACCAGGGGTCTCACGTCCCAAAAAGGTACAATACGCGGTGGCTTGACAGGTCGCTCAGAAAATTAGGTTAACGTGTTTTTGTTTGGCGCGTAAGCGGAGCCAAATAGGGATAAGAGAGGCGCGAATTTGTTCTTGTCCGTATCTCTTCCTCTCTCTCCTACTTCTCTCTAGTCAACGGCCTAGCGCCTCGTAGCACCATCTTCTCTCTCTCTCTCTTGTCATTTATACTTCATTCATGTTCGTATTCTATTCCCTCTCTCTCTCCCGCTCACCTCTCACCTTTCTCTCCAGCTCACATTCGCATTTTTTCTTGCAATAATGTCTGCTACCGACGTCGCCGTTGTTGCCCCCGCCGAGGAAGTCAAGGTTGAGACCCCAGCGGTCGAGCCCACCCCCACTACGGACGCTCCCGCCCCAGAGCCTGCTCCTGTCCCTGAGGAGGCTGCCCCCGTTCCGGTACGTTGACTTCCCTCCTTGTCTGATAACGCCTCTTATTTTCGTTTTCAGGAGGCACCCAAGGAAGAAGAACCCAAAGCCTCTGTCAGTATCTTTGGTGCCACTCGCGTCGCGTCCTAACCAACGATTTTTTTTTTCTTTAGGAACCTGCTGTTGAGGCTGCCACTGATGCTCCCGCTGAGCCTGCCACTGAGGCCACTGCTGCGGAGCCCGCCAAGGAAGAATCGAAGACGGTATGCGTTTCATTGCTATAGCATACGTGGCAACGTCGTGACACCTGTCGTTAGGATGCACCTGCCGACGCTAAGAAGGAGGACAGGCCAAAGAGTCCCAGCATCCTTTCCAAGCTCCTCGCTCCCTTCAAGGGGGTAAAGGCTCCTAAGAGTCCTAAAAAGGAGAAGAAGAAGGTTGAAGTAAGTAACTCGACATTGATCCGATGGCTCTTGTGACACTTTCCCAGGCTGAACTCGCGACTGAGCCCGCCGCTCCGGCCGAGGCCTCGCCTGCCGAAGCAAAACCTGAGGAAGTCGTCATTGAGGAAGCTCCCGCCCCTGCAGCTGAGCCCGTCAAGGAGACTGAGACTAGTCCCGCCCCTGTTCCCGAGGAAACACCTGATGCTCCGGCCGAACCTGCAGCTGAGTCTACTCCGGCTGAGGTTCCAGCTGCGGAGCCTGTCAAGGAAGAAAAGGTATAATAAACCCATATCCATCGTCTTATTTTCTGACTTGCCCTAGGTTCAAGAGAAGAAGGATCAGAAAGCCCTCAAAGTCGGTCGCCGGATATCAGCGCGTGTGGGCGAATTGTTCAAGAGCAGGAGGCAGGAAGTTAATGCACCTGCAAAGGTTGACGAGAACCCTCCTGTCATTGACGAGCCCACCCCTCTTCCCCCGTTGGAGAACCCTGCCACGGACGAGGCTGGTGTCCCTGTTGCCCCCGCGCAGCCACCTGTTGAGGAACCTGCTCCTGCCGTCGCCACCGCCCCCGTCATCGCTGCCGCTGCATAAACGACTTTAAAGCTGGTGGTGTTTATGATCGACACGAGCTTCAATCTGTTGCTTTTCTGTTTCGGCAGTCACTTGCGGATGATTTACACTATCAGTGACTGCGGAATCCTTCCCTTCTGTTTATGAATTGTCTTTCCTTTATATTACCCTACTCGTTGGATGTGGCTTTTCTTTGGTTGACGACGACTCCCCCTCATCATCATGACTACTGCGATTCGTGTTTTCACTGGCTAATGTCGATTCATCTAATTGATACCCTTACTTTGCACACGGTGGTGGATCGCGCTTGCATGTCAAATAAGTGCTTCATAATCGAAATTCGGAGAGCATCCCCAAAACGGTGAACGAGTGATCTATACTTGAGAGATATGACTCGACCTGTACAAATTCGTTATCGTCAACATATCTTCTTGCGTTACCCTATTACTGCCAGACACGGATGGCTCCAAAGTCTTCTACTAGCGTAAAGGAGAGGTTAGTCGACGAGGAAGAGGTCCTTCAAGCCGTAGTACTCGCAGACAGCTTCAACAAACGATTCGCTCCGCTCACTCGACACAAGCCAAGGGCAAGTTGCATTTCGGGTCATTCACGCGGCCTGACTTATTGATCACCACTACCAGTGTCTGCTGCCCATCTGTAATGCACCACTTCTCGACTGGACTTTTGAGAGCCTTGCCCTGGCCGGTGTGCAGGAGATCTTTGTCATATGTCGTTCTCATGCCGAGCTCGTCAAGGATGCGATAAAGTTTGCACGATCTCGCCCTTCCTCTGGCTCTGTTACTCATATTCACCGAATAGACAATCCAAATGGTCCAAGCCCAGCTCTGGCTTGAAGATTGTCCCGATCGTCACTGCCAAGGAAACCTTTTCCCCTGGAGATGCCATGCGAGACATCTATACGCATGGGATCATCACGTCCGACTTTGTCCTCGTTACGGGCGATCTCGTCAGCAACATTCGGATAGACGAGGTCGTTCGCGTCCACAAGGAGCGCCGGAAGACAAACAAGGATGCCATCATGACGATGGTCGTGAAAGAGAGTGGCGCCCACCATCGCACCCGGTGTGTCTCTTCGACAGGTCTCGCTTTCTCGCTGACGTTCATGGGTGTTCAGATCAAAGGGAAACTCCTCCGTCTTCGTGCTGGACCCGAAAACGTCAGAATGCTTGCACTACGAGCCCGTCACTGGCTATCCGCCCAAGAAGTACGCCAACATCCCACGCGAGATCCTCGCTGAACATCCTGAGGTGGACGTTCGGAACGACCTCATTGATTGTTCGATCGATGTATGCTCCGTCGAGGTGCGTGCATTTGCAGAGCCTTTCCCTGGCGTGACCGATTTGACCGTGCCCGTGGCCAGGTCCCATCGCTGTTCCAAGACAACTTTGACTACGCGGACATTCGGAGTGACTTTGTGCATGGCATTCTTACGTCCGACTTACTTATGAAGAACATCCATTGTTACATCGCCAAGGATGGGTATGCGGCCCGCGTCAAGGATACCAAGAGCTACGATTCTGTCAGGTGGGCTGTCATCGCCATCTTGCTCTTCATTGTCCTGGATCTGTTTTTTTTTTCTTTAGCAAAGACATTCTATCCAGATGGACGTTCCCACTCGTTCCAGACGACAATCATCCAAGCGGGCATGCATACGAACATCTTCGTGGGAACAAGTATATCGCAGCGGACGGCTCCGTCGTATTCTCCAGGTAAACACACGCTGCGAGCCCTCCTCTCCACGCTCATTCGCAACCATTCGACAGGACATGCAAGATCGGCAACCAGACACTCATCGGATCAAATAGCCAGATCGCGGACAACGCGCAGATCGTCGCCTCCGTGCTCGGGCCACGTTGTGTCATCGGGGCGGGTTCGGTCGTTCGCAACTCGTATCTGTTTGATGGCGTCGTCGTCGGCCCGAATTGCGTGATCGAGCGTAGTATCGTTGGGGCTGGCGTCCAGATCAAGGAGAGGAGTTGGGTCGAGCGAGGGTGTCTGATTGCCGACAAGGTCACTATCGGGCCCCAAGCCAGATTGGAGCCGTTTCAGAAATTGCTGAGGAAATGTCAAGGTGATGACGAGGAAGATGATGACGATGAAGACGAAGACGAAGATGATGCTGAAGATGATGACGACGAGGAAGACGAAGAAGAAAATGATGGTGACGATGAGGAGGACGAGAGCGCAGAAGAGGAGGACTCAGACTACGAGGACATAGATGCTGGTAAGCAGGAGGTTCAAGTGAGTTCGGTTTGGCCCTCATGTCTCGTTTCAGATCAGGATGCTGTTGCTCTCGAAAAACTTGGACTGGAATCCAATGCAATCATATGGCCTCAACCAAAGGTTGCCGAAGACGAGGATATCGACGAGATTGAACACCCTGACAACCAGCGACTCATGCGTATTGGTGTGTCCTATTTCCTGGTCATTCAGGCAGCAAATATGCTGACTATATGCGCACGGCCAGGCGATACTGTTTCTGACCTCGAATTATCGGATCCAGGCTCAGTCACGTCTTCTGAAGCAGAGTCCGAATCCGAGTCAGACTCTGATGACGACGATCGAATCGGAGGCTCGAGTCTGGCATCTTCCACAACGTCTCTTCCTTTGAGCGCCCCCTCCAACCTCGTCGCTCAAGCCGACTCGGCCGCACTGTCCGAGTTCCAGCACGAGGTCACACTGTCCCTGGACCGTGCGTTTGCAGAGGGGCACTCTGTCGATAACGCGGCCGTTGAGCTGAAGACGCTCAGAATGGCGAGCAATGTTCCTCTGCGGATGGTCAGGGAAGCTGTGGTGGCGGCTATCGTCAGTCGGGTAAACATAGTCGAGGGTGGTGGACTACCACAGCGACAAGAAATTGCCGCCATGATCAGCAGATGGGGTAGTCTGATTGATAAGATTGGGGGCGTCGATGCGGTGGAGACCATCGAAATCTTGCAGGTGAGGAATCATGATCATGATTGATTGGCAGACGCATTTCCTCACTCTTGCTGACTGATATTCACTCGTCCCGTGTCGTAGGAGTATTGTGCTTCGTCGGACCGGCTACCTCTATTCGGTCAGATTCTTGCAGCGCTGTATCAGGATGACATCGTAGAGGAAGATGACATCCGAAACTGGCACAAGAAACCAAGTGCACAAGCCGAAGGGGTAAAGCCACCAGTCTCTCAAGAGAACTTGAAGAAATGCTGGACGGTAGGAGCTCATATGATTAAACAATTCGATGAGCAGGAGAGCGAGGATGATGATGAAGAGGATGACAAAGATGAAGAGGAGAAAGCTGCCAAGCCTGCCATTGCTGTGTCCCAACAGCCCAATCCCGTTAAGGTCACCCCGGCAGCAACTCCTGAAGATGACGAGGATGACGAGGATGACGAATCAGAGGAAGAGGAAGAGGACGATCAAGATGAAGAGGACGAATCAGGGCAAGAAGCTAATCAGCAGTAGACTCGCATGTGATTTATATACATAACATTCAGGTACGTTAAAAGGTTCATGTCTGTCTGAATGTCTCGATCATTCTTTCGTGAAGTACGACTACCAGCCAGTATCAACATGAATGACACGAGGAGTCAATGGGATCCTTGTCTCAGTGTTTCAAGATGAGGTAAAGCGCTATCGGAGAGTTTTGAGTCAAAGAATGTGAAAGATGGTACGAATATCCTGACCATGAATGGTACCAGGGCTTGAGCAGAAAAGTACGTTAGAGGATGCACTCCTATTTGAGAATATCATACTCACATCCAACCCAGACACCATAGACAAACATTGATGAGCTATCGAACAACGTAGCGAGATGAGTCATCGAGGGAACGGAGTATGGGACGACCCGTTACGTACGAGATCCATGCCACATCCCCTGTCAAGGAAGACGCACAAAGGGGGTAAAATGAAGGCCAAACTTTACGACATGCTTGAGCCAGACTCATATGCACTTTTCTCCGCACTTACATGATCTAGGAAACAGATCTCAGGGTTGGGGGTGACGGGAACGAGGCGGACTAACTGACCTTGCAAATGTCTGCTGCGGTTCGTGCCATTACGACTTGAAGGTGGGTGTAGAAGAGAGAGACAAGTCCGCCCGGCTCGCAGGCGGTCTGTGAATTTATACGCTCCTTGACTTGGCTGTGACGTCATAGGTCGAGATTCAATCCTTACGTAACTTACTACGCAGCTCCATGTCCGAACTTGAAGTGGTCGACTATCTTGACATCTCATACGTTCCCTCTGCACCGCCCAACGCGTTCCATACTTTTGACATTTATATACCGAAACACCTGCTGGACGAGAAACGGGATTTCTTCCTCCTTTGTTTCATCCACGGAGGAGCATGGAGAGCGTGAGGCGATTCATTTCTTCTCGGTTCGTATTGAATTTCGCAAAATGTGACGATAGGGGACATAAATCCGATCATTCGGCCCTCGCACGAAACCTCGCCGCGTCCACTGGTTGCCCAGTCGCCGTTCCCGATTATCGGCTCACGCCGAAGGAACCCACGGCCGAGCGTTACCTTCACCACCCCGCCCACGCAGAGGATACCTTTCGGTTCCTCGAGTTCGTTCTCACGTGGCATCGGGAGAACGGCGGCTGCTTGCCTCAGAGACCCAGCAAGGTATTTCTGATCGGCCATAGCTGCTCTGCGCACATGCTCTGTACCATCTTCTTGCGCATGCCGTTACAGGGCGGATCGGAGAGCGTTTGCGTTCGTCCGTCTGATGAGCTCGTTGGGTCAACGGCGGCCATTATCATGTCGGAGGGCATATATGACATCGATCTGCTGCTCTCGAGTTTCCCGGCGTACAGAACCTGGTTCGTCGAAAACACGTTCGGAAGAAGAGACTCTTTCGAGCAAGTATCCGCACTCAAAGCGACCGTTGATCCGAGGGGCCGGCACATACACTGGTTGATCATACATTCCAAAGGGGACACCTTGGTAGATGGGTGTCAGAGCCAGGAAATGTACAACTTCCTCAAGGAAAAGTTGTGTCTGGTTTCCAGGTCGTTCGATCAGTTGAATGAAGAACATGATGCTATCCTAGATTGTCCCAAGTACATGGAGATAATACGCAGTAATATACAGGATGTCGTAGACCACTAGTCTAGCAAGGGAAATATACGTGCGAACGAAGGCATCGCCTTGTATTAATTATCCGCCTTTACCAAAGACTGAAACCCTGCTTCTAGCGCCACGGCCGCTCGCTCGCAGTCCAACTTGGTATTGTATAGTGGGACAGGTGCTAGTCGGATAACGTCGGGCTGCCTCTCGTCCCCCACGACGCCCTTCGAAAGCATATAATTAAATACCTGTTGCATAAGGCCAGATCCAGCAGGCAAGAAGAGCAGAGACAGCTGGGCTCCCCTCGACTCTGCTGCATGGGGGGTGATGATCGTGAATGCAGGCCGTGGTTCTTGGGTCCGTGATCCTGAATCTTCAGACGGGTATTGTTCAGCAACTGAGTGGGCTGCGACATAAAATGCAGATTTGACGAGAAGCGACTCCAAATAGTTGGTCAGCAACACCGATCGTTCGCGCACGGCTTCCATCATGCCGACCCGTTCGAACATCTGTAAACTGCCGAGTAATGAAGCTGTCGCCAACACCGATGGATTAGATTGTTGGTATCCTTGAGCACCAGATATGGCGGAGAATTCGGGGGGCATCAAAAATCGTGTGGCAGGATCATGTCCCCACCACCCTGCGTACCTACGACTCCATTCCAGTAACCGTATAACCTGAACGGATAACGAGATGCTTACTGTGGCGCCATAATGCGTTCCCACTTGCCGTGGACAAAAAGACCGCCGATGCCACCAGGTCCCGAATTGAGATATTTGTATGAACACCATACCGCGAAATCGACGTCCCAATCATGTAGGGACATGAGAATGTTTCCGATTGCATGGGCGAGATTCCAGCCACAGATACAACCCTTGAGATGAAATTTATCAGCGTCAAAATTATTCTCGCGAGACGGCGACGGAAACGACCGAGACTCAATGCGACCCATCGGGGTTCGAGCTAGGGACCTATACGTAAAAGCACGCAACGGGTTCGTAAACTCACTTGTGCCTTTGCGGCATGCGTGATTGTTTTCATGGGAAACCACTGTCCAGTGTAATATTGCACGCCGCTGAAGATCACAAGGGCGATAGACGAGCCCTCCCTAGTGATCGTGTCGAGTATATCCGATTCGCGAAGGGTGAACTCGCCATGGCGGGGGGATATCTCGATGATCGCCTCAGCCGGGTCATATCCATGCAGGCGGACTTGCGAGGCGAATGCATACTGAAAACGTGGGCAGAATGCGTTGAGTTTCCTATATGAATAAAGAAACAACATGCACTTGCTTGATCCGAGGGGAAGGCCTTGCCTTCGCAGAGAATCTTGAAGCGAGTAGGGGTAGGCTTGTAGAATGCTGACATCATGAGATGCAGATTCGCAGTCAACGTCCCCATACAAGCAACTTCTTTCTCTTGAGCACCTAAGAATGTAGATGTAAATACTCGAAAAACTGACGTGAGCAGTAGCTCTGGGAGGCATACTCGCCGACTAGTTGAGCAAGCAGAGGGGTGACCGTATCTGCGATATTCATCCACTCGCGACCATGTGGATGTTTGAAATGGCCTTCTACGGCCCTAGGAATGCGTTTGCAGGGCAGATAAGCTTGGGCAACCAATATCCTCTGTGGGTAGCTCACCGAGTTCCCCATACGTGGAGCTCTTCTTCGATGAGAGCCCTTGAGCGTTTAGCTAATAGGCCCAAAGAATTACCACAGAGGTATGCACATCGATGACCGCCTGAACGGCACGAGGAAAGTGGGTGAGTGTGAATGCCATGTGTAAGAACGGGTAATCGCCACCATTGGAGTCGGAAAGTTGGTTGCTGTATTCACTGTTTGTCGGGATGAAAAACTGGTCGCCGCCGAGTGCGACGGTGAGGTCTTTGTGGTCAGTTAAAGACATGCTCAGGGACTGGTGTGTAATCATTACTCAGGCCCGTAATAATCACGTATCAGATCAGCCCGCGCCTTACCACATCGGGCAGGTTGCTTATGACACCCGGACGTACGTCTCGTAACGGCCCTTTCAGCCCTTGAAGCGAGTCTCCTACTGTTAACAGCCATGAGCCAAGATCAGCAACACAAAGCGCGAACGGCGGTTGTGGTCGGTGCGGGACCCGTGGGCTGTCTCGCTGCAATATCCCTGGCCAAGCTGGGATGGAATGTTGACATCTATGAAGCAAGGCCGGGTAAGCCGTTGATTTGTGTCCTAGCTACAAATTAGTTCCAACTCTTACAGATTTACGGCTTCCCTCTTCGAAGGCCGCCGCGCAGCAGCGCTCGATTAACCTCGCAATATCATCTCGTGGAATCACCGCTCTACAAGCCATTGATCCAGCTCTTACAGCCCGATTCGCACAATTCGCTATTCCGATGCGTGGCCGAATGATTCACGACGTTCACGGAAATCAGCAGAGCCAACAGTATGATACACACGGACAGGTGGGTTAGATTCCCGCGTGTTCTTTGGAGGGTTGTGCCTCATTTGCGTGTCTGTCCGCCGTACCACACTAATGAACGTCCTTCGACGCCTTCTTTGTGCAGTGCATCAATTCCATAGACCGTGCCCTTCTCAACGAAAGTTTACTCGAAGCGGCATCCGCTGTCTCAAACATCCGTTTGTTCTTCAATCATAAAGTTCTTTCCATCGACTTCGACAATAGAACTATGAATATCCATGATACAGAATCAGTGACAGACGTCCAAGCAACTTTTCACCTGTGCATAGGTGCAGACGGTAGTTACTCGATTGTTCGCCGCCAATTAATGAGGGTCGTACGGTGCGCCTGCCTGCTTGTTGGATTGAGTTCGACGATGTTGACTCGAGGCATGCAGAATGAATTTCCAGCAAGAATATATTCCGCACGAGTATATTGAACTTAAAATGCCGGCAGGCTGTGACGAGCATGGTCAGCCTCTATTCTTGCTTGATCCGAATCACCTCCACATTTGGCCTCGCCATTCATTCATGCTCATCGCACTCCCAAACAAAGTTAGGGCCCATCATCCCTATTTTCCCACTTTCCGGCTCACGCCGTTTCTTTCAAGGACAAGTCATTCACATGCACGCTGTTCGCACCCACCGCCGAGTTCGATCGTTTGATTGGTCGGGAAGCGATCTTATCATGGTTCAGGACATACTTCGCGGATGCCCTCCTGCTTCTTGAAGAAGACAAGTTACTTCACGATTTTGCCGAGAATCCCCGAAGTCCACTCATAAGTATCAAGGTGCGCTTTCCTGGAGCATGTTCGATGGTCAAGAAGCATTGGGATCTAATTCCATTAGGCAAAGCCGTATCATTACAAGGATCGGTGTGTCATATTGGGCGACGCTGCACATTCTATGGTGCCCTTTTATGGACAAGGCCTCAACTGCGGTCTGGAGGATGTTAGGGTCTTGAGGGCACTGCTTCTGCAAGAGGGCGTGGCTCCTTACACCCCGCCATCCCAATCAGGTGATGAATTCGCGGACACGAGGCTATTCGATGCTCTGTCCAAGTACACTGAAACAAGGCACGGGGATCTTGTCGCTATTTACGAACTCGCTATGGACAATTAGCAAGTCCTTTCATCAATCGTCGCTATGTGCCTCCACTTATTGTTCACTGTTGCAGTATCGAAATGCGGCATTCCGTGACGACGCCAATGTACCTCTTCAAGAAGGCACTTGATAATTTGTTGTACACAATCACATTCAACAAGGACGCCTTGGTTTCTATCACACGGTCATTGGCTACTATCCCGTTCCCATCTCCTAATCCTCACGGATGGCTCCCGCTTTACACAATGGTTACCTTCCGTCCAGACGTTAGTTACGCAACGGCTCGGAAGAAGGCAGCGAGGCAGTCTGCCATCCTCACTTTCGCTGGACGCCTAGGAACTGTTATCGTTGGCGCTACGGGGCTCTGTGTTGCTCTTCGAGCCTTTCGTTGGCTGCGGGGACAATGACAGGTCTTTTTTACGTGTCAGGCTTGAGGGCCCCGTGGCTCTTGATCTTTAGTCTACGGCGAAATGACGGGGATATTTTACCATGAATCATGGGTGCAATCATAAATTTTCCCCCGCTGTGATCCAGGGCACTGAACGGTGATTAATTTGGGACGGTCTTACATGAGGATCTCGCAGAGCTTAGTGGTGACACATGTTTCCGGGAAAGTATCTAGATGTTGACTATCGACAACAACCCTTCACAGGGAATAAAAATAAGTAAGGCATGTGAGTAAGGTTGGTCGGAACCCATCAGGTCGCAAGAAAGCCCATGGAATGTGCGATTATATGGTCTATGTAGCCTTACCTAGTAAAAACACAGAAAGCAAAGTCAATAGCCGTGCTTTGTCGTAGGGATCTGGTATACAAGAAAGCAAGAAATGCAACATAATCGAAAGCAGCGGTAGATGCAGAGGAGCGAAAAGGGAGCGTGACCTAAACCTTCTTCGGTGGCCGGCCCCGTTTCTTCTTTGTACTCGTTTCACCCAGACCATCGGCAGTGGCAGGAACGGACGTGACCGCTGCAGTAACTTCTTGTGCCCTCTGGTCCTTACGCGGCCGGCCACGTTTCCGCTTCGCAGGCGGCTCCTCAGCACCTGAATCGTCCTGTTTCTTTTCCTGTCGAGGAAATCGGTCAGTTGGGAATCAGGAACAGGGGAAAGCAGCAAGATATACTTTTGGTGGTCTCCCCCGTTTCTTCTTCGCAGGTACCACTTCTGATGGTCCGGCAGTGGCAGACGCACTGGCCCCTGATTTCTTGTTTTTGCTGCCTTTGGGGCGACCGCGCCCCCTTTTGGCAGGTTGTGCGTCTTTGTTTGCTGTACCTGGAAGACAAGAGACGCATAAATTTCGAAAAAAAAATGAGGAACGCGCAGATGGGAGAGATGGTGAGTAGGGGAGACAGACGAGAGCTCACTGTCTGGGTCCTCTGTATTCGGCTGATCGTTTTCCTCGATATCATCGTCGTATCTGTCAGCTGAGTCGTCTTGGTGTGGTGAGGCAGACATTGTGAAGGCGGGTAGAACGGAGATCACGGGGGCTTGACGACGACAAGTCGCAGGCGGAGGACGTCCGCGTCGAGGAGAGAAGAAAAGCGGGGAAAGGGTGAAGCCCTCGTTTTAACGGAATATTATCCCCCCCCTACCGAATATAGTTGGGACGTGTATTGCAATTGTTTCCCTCGCGTGGAATTCTGGCCAAAACTAGGATTTATTATTATCGTTGAGCAATCTGCCTGTTCGTAGATTCTGACCCCTGATATTCGGGGGGATACGGTACGTAAATGGGCTGCCGAAGCACGCTCGAAATTCATTTTCTCTCGCTTTTGCATCGCTCTCAGCCAGATTGCCCCCGCCCGAATCTGACAGCGACGCGAGGACCTGATCAACGCTGGTCCGACCCTACAGCCAACTTCATAACAAAAATGCACTCGGACGACCCTTGAATGCACACAATTCTCCATCAAGCCGCCGCCGATCGGCGATTGGCGGTTGCATGGTCTCCTCGTGAAAACCTTGAGCGAGCAACCAAGCGGTCAGATGGATAATCAGCAATCCTATGCATTTTTATTTTTATTTTTTATTTTTCTTGTTGCTCGTTACTGCCGCACCGCAACACGGCGGGCCGCGGAGTCGCTGCCTGTTCATGGGTTCAGTCGGCGATATAATTAGCCAGCTTTCCACGGCACGAGAGAGCAGACGTGGAGGAATATGCCATCTCTCTGATCGTAACTTGCTCCCTTCCGAATGAAACGCTCAACACTCGCTGCCCTCCTCATTTCCCCCATCGCCCTTGGGAGAGCGCGACTACTATACACGGGCCCTGAAGATATTTATGCGTTTCCAAAATATCGTGTCGCTTTTCTCAACGAATTTCCCATTCTAAATGAGACTGCACAACGCTGGATCCAGTATGGCTTGCGTGGTGGCGAGGAGGAGTTCCTGGGCGGATCATGGGACCCACACACTTGGTTCTCTCAGGAAGGCATGAAGGAAATAGGTAGTTCTGAGTCTGGAACCCTCAACAACGCGCCTGATGTCTGTACGTTCGACGTGTACAATTACTTGCCCACCGAACTGACGTGACGGTGGTGCAGTACAGTCCGACGGTTCCGAATTTTCTCTCCAACACATGAAAATTGGTCCGGATAACCAGTTCCTTTGCCTTATTCCTCCCCCGCGCGAGCCCACCAGTGTAGCGGAAGACTTTGATGGTGACGCGACGCTTCGGAACAGCTGGGCGCTGCTTCAACCCTTGTCTGGAAAATGCCTTTACGTGCGATCCTCGTATCTCAAGACGTCGTCGGAATCTGATTTCACCCATTAGCATCGACAAACGTGGTTTACGTACTCTTATTGTCACAACCAGGAAATTAGACAATTTAAAGAGCTCACTCCCACACAACAACCCACAGGTAAGGCATGTTTTGATTTATAACTTGAGTACCTCAAATATCACCATTTAACCAGGGCCACATGAACCCGTTGAGGATCCCCAGGTGAGATTCCGTGATTTCTTTTGGAAAATACATCCTAATATCTATGCAGTGGGAATCATTTACGCTGGGTCGCTCCCCAGTCGCAGCAGACGGCAGTGCGGATGTGGTCGTAGCTGATCAACTTGCTCATGCTGCAAATTTGGAAGTTGCACATGGCCCAGGTGCGCGGTACCTTGTGCAGCGGTGGGGTGACGGCACATTTTGTGATAAAACTGGGAAACCTCGTGAGGTCGAAGTCCAGGCAAGTTGGCTCGATCCATTGCTTGTAAATTGTTTAATGAACGGCTATCAGTTTCATTGTTCGATGACGATGACCGACTCTATCCTGCTCGTTCGGGAAGCGAAGATTTGTTCTTATGTACTCGTGGTGCAGACGCCACGTTTATGTGGCGAACCTGGGTTCAGATCCCGCCTGGAAACTCGCGATGAGTCCGTGGTCCGCTGTCGGCAAATTATCGCTCCGACTTCGGACCAGGTATCTTCTTCCGAGTCGACACAGCTTGAACAGAAACAAACAACCGAGCAAGAGAATCTCAATGAATCTGACTCCCCCCTCCATCTTCTCAACCGCGGATCCCGTTTCGTTATACCCTCTCCAGCACTATTGCAAAACTCGTTAGGATCAGGCTCGACAGGTAAAGGTGACGGCCAATGGGATGACTTCTGGAAACGGGCTATAGATGCCTTGATGAATTCGCCTGAACTCCAAGGACTCGGTTTCGGTAACAACCAACAGGTCATCTTTGACCGTGGTGAAAATGGCGAAATAGTCATCGAAATTCTGGAGGAAATACCAATGGATGGCGATGACGAAGGAGTGGTACAGGATGATGCGACTCCTGAAGAGTATGCACGTTTAACGGAAGTGTTGCGTAATGCACTATTCGATATGAAACGTGAGGAAGAGGAAATAATGAGGGAAAGTGATCAAGATTGGGAAGAAGAGGAAGCGGATGGGCCCCGTAACACGAGAGACGAGTTGTGATGTGGGTTGACTTCACTGTCTGGTTCGTCTTGGCGATCTGAATGCTATCTCTATGTGTGTATAATCCCGTCCAGACCTTGAGGAGAATTGACCCGGCTTTCGAGGAGGGAAATACCAATGACTACAATTTATTCATAGCTGGCTGCACCAACAAACCAACACGCCAATGCGGCGTCTTTTCTTGGACCAGTGGCCAGTCCTAATTCCCGTGTAAGCCGCATCACCAACTAACTGATGGGATTTTCCGCAGCCTCCGAACTGAAATAATGTCGTGTGCATGAAATAACTAGCGGTTTTGCGCCTGAATTAGTTCCGCCCTCCACCACGTGTCCAAACCACAGGATGGCGCAGAAGAGGCAACTCAAGAGCCAGCAGTCAGCACCAAACCGCACCCTTTTACCTGGCATTATGCATGGAAGCGCCAACTCATCGGACTGTTCCATGTAGGGTTTCCAACGTTCGTTCACACGTTGGCCTCATCCCATCTTCCGACATTTCGGAACGCGATGCAAATATATCACAGTGTCACAATATGGCATGGAAGAATGTCAAGTTCGTCCACCTCTGGAATTTTGCTATGCTTCTGTGGCGGCTCAGGGGTTCGTCTTATTATCGATAATCACCCGCGCTTATCATCCACTGCTTGCGGTTGCTGAGATCCCTCGCCGACCTCCCAATCTTCCGTCCAGTGTCTTCCATTTGAGTTCTCATGAATCGTGCATTATTGAGAAAACATTTCTTCAGCCTCACCTTTTACTGGCGTGAGTGCATATTCCTATGACCAATTTACTTTCTTTTATTTGATTATATTGCCGACAGCCACTAATCCCGTTCATTTTCTTTGCAGCTTGACCCGTCGTCCATCCGGTTCATGACCAGGTCTTCATTCTAACGTCATGCTCCATGCACGGAGGATTCCACCTTCCGCCTGTTTGTGGCGCCGACGTGTCATAATTCAATATTTAGATCCAAGTACTTGGGAGGAGGTGCCATGGTTTACTTTTGTCACCTGCTTCCCTTTTGTCCGCGCAGCCCTAACTGATTTTCCCTGAACCATACAGATAGTAACTGAATTCCTCCCACAGCACAACGCAGTTTTTTGTTTTGTTTTGTTTCAAGGCTATTGCGCCACTGCATCACTACAGGTCATTTACCTCCTGAATTTCACCCCATTTTCTCTCACGTTCTGGCGTGCTGTGGACTGCCTCACCCGAGCCCGCGATGACCGTCCATCGTTGAAGAAGTAGTTCAGATAAGGTTTTATTGCCCGATTATTTATTTAATGATGGCGAATCAGCGCTCAACATGGGCTTCTGGCTTTTTTTTCTTCTTTTTTTTTCCATGCTGGTTTGGTGTGAAACGTTCGCCCATCCATCTGATTTCTACGATTGGATTGTCAGTTTACTGACAGCCTGGGACGTTTTTCGTCTTGAATGAACGAGGTCGGACACGGGCGAGTTGGCAGACTTGGTGGTTCTCTCGTGTTTGATCGATCGCTCTGCCGGCAGGGCTGCTCGGAACTCGCGTGCAGCGACACGACTGACAAGGGGTTCTTCCCTTTTGATGTCGAGCAGTGAAAATCTAGTTGTCCGTTTCTTATGGACGGCTTTATACCGTGGGAGCCAGATTGCCCACGAGTCTTCGTCTAGTCTAACTGCATTTACCGCATGTTTTCTTCGGCGTGTTCATGTATGTTTTTTCTCAACCCTTGCAGGATACCTCTAAATTAATCAAGCAACAAGAGGCTAGGGACGGTTCAAGGAATTCTTAGACTGGTTCTGGGCGCCGTCGGGGTGCGCATGGCGCATGGTCGATGATTCGCGATTCATCCTAACGGAAATTACATAAAAGAAAAAAATCACAGGAAGGATCCTGCGTTGTTTCGGCGCTGAAATGATCCCACTCGAGTCGTTCAGAGTTGTCATTTCGCGTCTGGGATGACAGTGAGAAAATCGCTGCGAACGTGGTTCGAAGCATATGGCGGCACTAGCCTCCTTCCTCCGTGGCAATTCGCATCAAATGATACCCTCGACTAACCTGCTTCTGGTTTAGCTGCTCGGTAATTTGCTGTTCCATTGGACTCTTCCAGTGTTTTCCTTACATCTTCATTGGCTTGACGTGTTACTTACAAGCCTACCCGTTTACGGCAATCTAGCAGGTCTCTTCAAGCTTCAAACTTGAAGCTCACATCCTTGCGCCGGTGTATGCTTATACATCAATGTACGGGAGTCCGAAACCCCCGATACGGTGAGCCGGGATACAATTATGATTAGGTTATCACACTCTAGTTCCCGCCGAAGGGCCAAATTCACGTTTTCTGCCTTTAGAGGGCCTTGGGACGCCCACTTCGTGGCAAATCTCACTAGCTCCGGTGGACCTTCCTAGAGAGTGTCTGAAGCCCGACCGTGACTACCGGACACGATCATGGTATCGTTCTGCCAGCAGATTTTAAAACACTCGTGTGCGTCGGTCGGCTCAATTGAGGTTCGGAAGTTGTGTCTGCCCGTCCCGTCTGACATCCGTGAAATCCCCCTTGGGTAATCTCCATGGACCGGAACGCACATCTCGCCCAAAATGCCGAATCGACTCGACTACGTTTAAACCAATAAAATGACGACCTGTTATCAGCTTTCCGGCCATCCCCACAACATGGACCGGCCTAGTCTCTCGCGAGCAGAAACAGTCGGAACATTCTGCTGGCGCGTACGACACGTTCCACGTTCGCTTCGCATCTTTCGATCTTGAACGTCACTCGTTTCTTCCCGAGTCTCTGACGCGCTTCTCCAAGATAGGCTCACAAACAAATAACCGTGCCACACAAGCAAAAGGCGGCTTCCACTCTACCCCCCTCTTTAAACATTGATGCATTGATTCGGACGCATAAACTACATGCTACCGGCTGGCGTTCGTTACCGACGCATCTGGCGATGTCGAACAAACGCCTTCCGACGGCCTGGTCATTCGGAAACCGGGACCCACCGCACTAGTGACCAGTCCCCATGCCACCATCCGAACCCAAACTCTATTATTGTTATGCTGATTCGCTACCGATTTTTTTTTTTCATCTCCGTGACACACGATTTCGCTAAATGGATGTGGCGCGTTTGTATTCTGCTCTCGTGAGCGTCGCATGCGTATGTATTTTATCGCCTCTCCGTCTCTACTTATCCGATAGTGGCTTGATGGCGAACCCTGCTAAGTTCTGACGCGACGTACGAAGCGTGCGCGTGTGTTAATGGACATCGTCTAGGTTCATCAATATGTCCCAAAATCGGTGCTACAGCCGAGTCTGATTAGTTGAAGCATCAAACGTCTTTGTTACGTCGTCCCCATGTCGACGTCACGCCGAGTTCCGACGCTCACTTCGAGTCCAAATTTCAAGGAGATAAGTGGAAAAAAGGGGGATTTTTTCACGTCTGTCACGTTGTTCTGTCGTTGTCCGACTGATGGGCCTTGCTCGTTGACGTTGGCACTCGTTAAATTCCACTAGGAATGACGGGAAACGTGATGTGAGGGGGTGTCCATCCATCAAGACGGAAGAGAACCTGTAACGCATCGTTTCACAACGTAGCGTAGCAGCAGCCTGCCTGGTGCCACCACGCCAACTTTGATGGATCGATCGTCTCATTGCCTCTTTATTTCTCGATGGGGATGTCACCGGAGAACCATGTGGCCGATCGACTACTCTCTGTTGACGCCACCTGATCCGGACAGCGAGTACTCGACGTTCGTTCGCAGGGACCGTACTTTTCGGAGGGAGGAATGGGTGGAGGGAGGGTTCGAATTCGGCGGATGTCGGGGCACTTCAAGTCCGTTGGCGTTTCAAAGAGCCACCGATCTTCACCATGCATCCGAATCAGCATCATCATCATCATCAATCAAATGGCAGGACAAAGTTCAGCAGAGAAGCCTCCTCGCGGTGAAGATCATCATACCGTGTCCATTGATGGTGATGTGACCCGAGGCTCTAATCCGAATCAAAACGACGTCTGACGGGAGCGAAAAGCGAACAAACGATTTGGAGCGTCGCATTGATGGCAACCATCGAGGCCCGACGGGCGACGAGGACGTCCCAAACGCTTTCAATCACCACCAGCCAGCAAAATCACTTCAGTGAAGTTCCCCCGTACCCTCGTGATCAATTGAATTCGTCACGCGTTCTAAACGACAACAGGCTGGCTGGCTACGCGACGACGTTCAACGGCTATGTCTACTTGTGTGTTTTAGTCTCGGGTACAAGATCCGTCGTTTCTCCGAGTCGGTCAGGCTAGTGGATGGTCGCCTGCCACTGCCCGTCAAGTTCGACGGTCGCTATCTGGAATTATTAGTGGGTCAATTACAGTGACTCAGGCCGTTCAGGCCAAGATTCTGCCTTAGGACGCGCATCATGCGATGTACCGCTCTCTTGCTGTGTGTTAATGATACTCGTGTGTACGAACGAAACAGCTGCGATGAATGTACGTTTGCCCTTGAAGGGAAACCTATACAAAGAGACTCTGGAGAGTTATCATGATCAGGCCTTTGGGTTTCAGCCTGATTGTGTGGATACCGTAGGCGCCTCATTAGCACTTGTTCGATCCCTGTGAACCTGGATGCGTGGGTCCGAAAGAGTAGTTGATTTCCAAGAATGTGTATGACCCAAATCAGTGCCTACTAGATTCGATTAAGTAAATAATAATGAAGACGACAAAAGAGCGTGAACGGCAGCGGCTATATACAAGCCCAGTACTTGGGAATCTAGTGAGTAGCTGGTGTCAGTCCAGTCCGAAGGAGTGGCATGGCGCCATTGGCGACGAGTTGACAAGGTAACAAGGCAACATAATGTTCGATAAGAGGAACAAGGAGAAAAAAGATCCAGAGATAGACACAAACAGGACGACGTGTGCGACACGCTGAAAAGCCGAACGAGTGGCCTATTTCTTCTTCATGTTGTTGGTAATGACAACCGCAAGAATGATGGCGATGATAGCAAGGATGATGAGCGTGAGGAAGAAGCAGATCCACCGCTTCTTCCTTGCGGCGCGAGCAGAGACAACGGCTTTATCAGTGTGGCCAACTCTGGAGCGTAGATGTTAGAGGTACAGTGCAGGACGGAGGAGAATGCATCCTATACCCTGTTTCCAAGTCCTTTTCCACACTCGCTGCTGTTGTTTCGATGTTGTCGATCACTTCATTCTGTTGCTCTACCATGATGCTCATCTGTACGACGATTGATCTAGGTTCAGTATCATGGCACCAAAAACATAATCACTCGACGCACATCATTGAAGAGTTGTGCAAGTTCGGCAATAGTTTGCTCAATCCGTTGGATATCCTGGTGCCGTGCTTGTACCTCTCGGTAAGCAGCTCTTGATTCACCATAGCGATTCGAGTTCATCAACTAACTCAAGTTAGCCCGAGAGCCTTCAGGATGCACACTGCAAATACATACAGCTTGGCTGAAGATTTGACCACCAGACTCGTCGTTCACCACTGCCCGAATCTCTTCCGGTGTGGCATCCGGTTTTACTGAACATTGTCCGAATCGAACCCTGAGATAAGCAGACGCCGTCGGGGCGAAAGCAAAACTCACCGATCCGGAACTGGCGCTCCATCCGCAGCTTGTACTTTTGTCGGTATTGTTGTTCCACTTGTTGATAATTTTGGATTGCATCCACGAATTTGGACTTGATGAGCGCGGTCTAGGACGAAAGCCCGATCCGTCAGCGCATGCCTTACTCGCCCGTGTCCATTCTCACCTGTTGTTTTCGAACCTGGGCGTCTCGTCCACGACCGGGTTGCCTCTCCAATGCTTGGATGCGGCGTTTCAACGTAGCGCTCATTGCGCTAGTTTCATCCACGAGTTCGGCCAACTGTGCAGCATTCTGCTGTGCGACCGCATCGTCGGTGTTGTTCAGTGTCCGTGAATGAAGGTCTTCAATCCGGGCGACATTGGAATTGAACGCCCTGAGACTGTCTTGGAGGGAAGAAATCTATAATGGCAACATGGAGAAGGAATGAGCGAAAGCAGGGGCGCAAGAGACAGAAAGGAGAGTTGTGTGGTTGGACGAACGACGAGTCGTGGATCAGCGGTTAGCCAGCGGTTAGCAGACGGCGTACGTACTTCAGCGTAAAAAGCACTCATGTCTCCTGGGTCCGCCCCGCCTGGGCCCGTGGAGAAGTTGGTGGTGCTGTCTTTGACGTCAGACATCTCGTACTCGGTATCGTCCTGGCGAGTGTATGGGTTAGCTCGGTGGCTACGTGGGTGGGTTGTAAGCAGTGCGTTCTTGGGATGGCAGGGGAGCGGGGTAACTTACCCGCCCTGTTGCTGGGCCTATAATAGCCAAAGGACGACGTTCAGCAGGGCGTCGAGGAAGGAGATAAATATCGTGATACTGACTCTCATTGCTGCTAACCTGTCCATGGTATCGTCGTGAAAATAAGTAGAATAAGTTTCTTCGAGACGGACAACGTGCAAGTCTTCTACGCGTTACAACCAAACGATTACAAACAACCGAAATAGAAATGCGCAGCCTAACCTCAATTCGTTGAACCGCCTTGTCACTCCCAATTAGCACTACACACTGGCAGTTTTTATGAGGTTGAAGCCTGCTCGATCCGCCGGAAACAAAAGGAAACACTTTTCTGATGAAAGCAACCTTGGCAAGGTGGAGACACAGCCAAAGTCTTGGACACAACGCTCTTGGCGCCGCCAAGATTCATTTTATTCTTCTTCGGCGGTGTACTACGGACCGCCGCCGTTCGACACAGTGACGCAGTGAGAGGACGACGCACCGACTCGACGATGGCAGTGGCAAAACTGAGACCAAAATTATTGCCCTGCATCTCTTTCACACACCGAAAAAAAGAGGCACCAGGGCCTACTAAGTGCCAAGTGGTATCAACCGACTGCCCTGTGCCGGTCACCTCGTGCTGGAAGACGCAGCCATGTAATTATGATGCTGTGCTCCTACGGTATCACCCACCGTTGCGGCGTGCTACTAGGATTACTTCCGCGGTCTGATCAACGTGATCAACGTAGTAAATGTAGGTGGCCGAGGGACGCAGACAAGATTCGGAGATGAGCCTGCTCCGCTGTCTTGAAATGGAGCGACACTCAAACTTTGTTGTCGACCGGCGCATCAAACAGCCTGCAAGTTCTTCGTTTTGTCCGTCGACGGCAGACCTTCGAGTGTCATCATAAACCCGGCCGGAACGGCAGAAGCTCCAACGAGTCCGTGCTCTTTATCTGTGCGTACCACGATAAATACTCCGAGTCGACCTTGGTTGAACCCAACTCATCAATGTCCGTCCGTCAACGCCAAGCTCCCCACATCAGAAACTCGACGATATATCGATAAAGTTCCGATCGCCGACGCTTCGCATACCATCCTCGGCCAGGGACATAAACCCGAGTTCGTGGGCGAGGAACTCACAGTCTACCACGAACGGGTTACCAGCAAAGGCACTACTTAGACTGCGGAGGGGCAAGACCGAGATGCGCGGGACGAACTACATGAATGGCAGAGGTGGGTAGTGAGCAGATTGGTGATATCAGTCCGGTCCGACCGGAAGGAGTGGCAACGAACTGACAAGGTAACGTGATATCCGATGAGAGGAACAAGGAAACAAAAGGTCATAAAACCAGAGACGGTGACAAAAGAGGCATCGCGTACGACACACTCAAAAACCAAACGATTGACCTAGTGTTGAGTAGCCTTGACGGTGGCGACGACAATGACAATAATGATGACGATAATAATAGTACTGCCTATAATGATGTAGATCCGCTGCCTTTTCGTTGTGACGCGAGCAGAGACAACGGCCATATTCGCGTGGGCAAGTCTGGAGTGGAGACGTTAGATGTACAACAGGGAGCAGAGGGAAATGTATCCCATACTCTGCTTCCAAATCTCGTTCGAAGGTCACCGCTGTCGTTTCGTTGTCAATGGCCTCACTCTGTGGCTCTACCATGATGTTCATCTGCACACATTCAATAACATGCCAGAAATCACTGTCGTGACGTACATCGTTGAAGAGTTGTGTAAGTTCGGCAATAGTTTGCTCGATCCGCTGGATATCTTGGTGCCGTGCTTGTACCTCTCGGTAGGCGGCTCCCGAGTCACCATGCGAGTTCAAATCTGTCAACTAAGTCGAGTCAGTCAGTTCAAGAGTGCCTTCAGGATGCAGGCTGAGAATCCCTACAGTTTGGCTGAAGATTTGACCACCAGACTTGTCATTCACCACCGCTTGTATCTCTTCCGGCGTGGCATCCGGTTTAACTAGACATCGCCCAAGCCGAACTCGTTAGACAGACAAACCACACCCGCACGAAAGCAAAATTCACCAATCTTGAATTGTTGCTCCATCCGCAGCGTGTACTTTTGTCGGTATCGTTCTTCCACTTGCTTATAGTTTTGGATTGTATCCACAAATCTGGATTTGATGAGTGCAATCTAGGACGAAAGCCAACCATCAGCGTCATTACATGCCTGAGTCTCCCACTCCTCCCGCTTCTGACCTGTTGTATCCGAACCCGAACGTCCCGTTCACGACTGGGTTGCCTCTCCAAAGCCTGAATGCGCCGTTTCAACATCGCGCTCAGCACACTCAGTGCACTCGTCTCCTCCACGAGTTCCGCTAGAAGCGCGGCACTTCGCTGGGAGACCGCATCCTCGGTGTTGTTCAGTGACTGCGAGTGAAGGTTGTCGATCCGGGCAATGTTGGAATTGAATGTCTTGAGACCGTCTTGAAGGGAAGCGATCTATAATACGATTCATAAAGGAAGAACAACGAATGCATAAGCACCGGGAGACGAGACGAGCAGATGGAGCACGTACTTCGGCGTAAAAAGCACCCACATCTCCTGTGTCCACCCCACCCGCACCTGCGGTGGGGTTGGTAGTGCTGTCTTCGACGTCAGCCAACTCGTACACGGTGTCGTTTGGGCGAGTGTATGATATAGCTCGGTATGGGCTATGTGGGTGGACCATAAGCAGTGCGTTCACGGGATGCGGGGGGTACAAATGCACAAATGCAGTGTGCACAAATGTTCCGCGCGAAACTTTTCGTAGAGCGCGCAGGTAGCGCGCAATCTTCGGGGGCACATGGCAATGTTCAACGAAGACATTCAAGTCATCATCAGAGTCATGTTAAACGGACTCGTAAGTAATGCGACGGTATGTGTGGTCCAACGATATGGAATAAGTCGTCAAGGAAGAGATGAAGAAGCAAAGTTCCGAGAAACTGCCGCAGGCATACTAATAGCAAAGTGCTTCAAGTTTCACGTCCTTAAACTGGTCAATCCAAACCTTTGTGGGCAATGTGCCGGCCCAACCTCTGAAGTAAATGTAGGTGGCCGAGCCTGGACGCAGTCAAGATTCGGCGATACGCCTGCTCCGGACTCAAAGTTTATCTGTACCTGGTACTAATTTCCAAATGATCCCCCCAACCAATCAACATCCGCCCGTCAACGCCAAGCTCCCCACATCAGAAACTCGACGACTCGGATATATCGATAAAATTCCGATCGCCGACGCTTCACATACTTACCATCCTCGGTCAGGGACATAAACCCGAGGAGAACTCGCAGTCTACCACGAATAGGTTACCAGTGAAGGTACTACTTAGACTGCGGAGGGCAAGACCGATATGCGCGGGACGAACTGCATGAATGGCAGAGGTGAGTAGTGAGCAGATATTGATATCAGTCCGAAGGAGTGGCAACGAATTGAGAAGGTAACGTGGTGTCCGATAAGAGGAACAAGGAAACAAAAAGTCATAAAACCAGAGACGGTGACCAAAGAGGCATCGCGTGCGACATGCCTCAAAATCCAAACGATTGGCCTAATGTTCATTTGTTCCACAAATCTGATGATGGCTGTGATAATCACAATAAAGATGAA
Organism: Leccinum variicolor; assembly: GCA_038091415.1. NCBI lineage: Eukaryota > Fungi > Basidiomycota > Agaricomycetes > Boletales > Boletaceae > Leccinum > Leccinum variicolor. Next base: position 51,942 of record JBBPOK010000029.1, on the reverse strand, counting down.
GATACTGCATATAGTGACGGAGATCCACAATCTTTTCGTTGTGGCGCGAGCAGAGACAACGGTCATATTCGCGCGGGCAAGTCTGGAGCGGAGACGTTAGATGTACAACAGGGAACAGAGGGAAATGTATCCCATACTCTGCTTCCAAATCTCGCTCAACGGTCACCGCTGTCGTTTCGATGTTGTCAATGGTCTCACTCTGTGGTTCTACTATGATGTTCATCTGCACACATTCAATGGCATGCCATCAGAAATCACTGTTCGACGTACATCATTGACGAGTTGTGTAAGTTCGGCAATAGTTTGCTCGATCCGTTGGATATCGTGGTGCCGCGCTTGTACCTCTCGGTAGGCGGCTCTCGAGTCACCATGCGAGTTCAAATCTGTCAACTAAGTCGAGTCAGTCAGCTGAAGAGAGCCTTCAGGATGCAGGCTGAGAATCCCTACAGTTTGGCTGAAGATTTGACCACCAGACTCGTCATTCACCACCGCCTGTATCTCTTCCGGCGTGGCATCCGGTTTAACTAGACATCGCCCAAAGCCGAGCTCTTTAAACAGACAAGCCACACCCGCGCGAAAGCAAAATTCACCAATCTTGAATTGCCACTCCATCCGCAGCCTGTATTTTTGTCGGTATCGTTCTTCCACTTGCTTATAGTTTTGGATCGCATCCAGGAATTTGGATTTGACGAGCGCGGTCTAGGACGAAAGCCAACCGTCAGCGTCATTGCATGCCTGAGTCTCCCACTCCCGCTTCTGACCTGTTGTATCCGAATCCGAACGTCCCGTTCACGACTGGGTTGCCCCTCTAATGCCTGAATGCGCCGTTTCAGCGTCGCACTCAGCACACTCAGTGCACTCGTCTCCTCTACGAGTTCCGCTAAAAGCGCAGCACTTCGCTGGGAGACTGCATCGTCGGTGTTGTTCAATGACTGCGAGTGAAGGTTGTCGATCCGGGCAATGTTGGAATTGAATGTCTTGAGACCGTCTTGAAGGGAAGAGATCTATAACCGGAATCACGGTTCATAAAGGAAGAATAACAAATGCATGAACACCGGGAGACGAGCAGATGGAGTGCGTACTTCGGCATAAAAAGCACCCACATCTCCTGTGTCCGCCCCACCCACACCTGCGATGGGGTTGGTAATACTGTCTTCGACGTCAGACATCTCGTACGCGGTGTCGTTGGAATGGGATAGGCCCACTCCAAGCGAGTCGAGGGCATGCAGTAGAGGCATGGTAGCGGTGGTAGAGGTCCTCGTATATGGTGTTGTGTTCAGGCTTTGTGGTAGGTCGTCCTCTTCCCGCCATATGATCCGCTCGGTCGCCTCTCTATCGTCCTGGCGAGTGTATGTGCTATGTGGGTGAATCATAAGCAGTGCGTTCATGGGATGCGGAGGAGCCGGATAACTCACCCGCCCTGTATGATAATAAAAGTGGACGACGCTCAGCGAGTCAAGGAAGAGAAGGGAAGCGAAGTTCCGAGAAACTGCCTCTAGGCATACTAACAAAGTACTTTCATGTCCTTGAACTGGTCAGTCCAAACCTCTGTGGGCAATGTGCAGAGCCATTGCTATTGCATTGCTACGTAAGCATGTTCCTATTGCCTATATCGGAATTCAGTTAGAATCAGGAAGATGCAGCGTCCAACGCAGCCCGCAGGACGGAAATCTGCCTGTTCAGCGTCTCCCTGCTCGGGCCACCAATCGCCTTGCGCCTCTCCACGCTCGCCTCGAAATCAAACACGTCCACAACGTCCTCTCCAAACGCTTCATGCAGCTCCTTGTAGTCCTGCACCGAAAGCGCATCGAGCTGGCACCGACGTGCCTCCGCGAGTGCCACTGCGCGTCCTGAGACGTGGTGTGTCTCTCGGAACGGTACCTGTGCGTGTAAGCGATAAGGGGGTTGGGGTCAACGCGCGAGCGACGAAAATACGTACCCCCTTGCGGACGAGGTAATCCGCGAGATCCGTCGCGAGCACGTCCATCGTCAACGCGGCCCGCATCTTGTCCGCATGCACCTACCCCACCACGAGCATCATCGTCAACCGCATCGCCCGACTAACGTTACATGTCGACACGCACCGTCATCGTGGCGACCACGCCCTCGGCAATCTTGAGCGACGCACCGACATTGTCGACCGTGTCGAACAGCGGTTCCTTGTCCTCCTGCAAGTCCTTGTTGTACGTCGAGGGTAGACCTTTGAGTGTCATCATGAACCCGGCCATCTTTTAACAACGAAAGCGCGTGCGTCAGTCAGTCAGTTCAACAGCGGGCAGAGAGGACGCAGCGCTATACGCACGTTACCAAAGATCCGACCCGACTTGCCCCTCAGCAACTCCAACGAATCCGGATTCTTTTTCTGCGGCATGATGCTCGACCCAGTACTAATCACCATCACCACCCGTCAACGTCCGTCCGCCTCATACCCACTGATGACGCACCTATACGCATCGCTCAGCGCGACGAACCCAAACTCGGCCGTCGAATACAAGACCAGATCCTCCGCCAACCGACTCATGTGCGTCATAGTCAAGCTCGCCCACATCAGAAACTCGACGATAAAGTCCCGATCGCCGACGCCCCACATGCTGTTCTCGGCTAGGGACGCAAACCCGAGTTCGCGCGCGAGGAACTCGCGGTCGACCGCGAACGGGTTGCCAGCGAGGGCTCCGCTGCCGAGCGGGAGCACCGAGACCCGCGGGATGAGTTGGCGCAAGCGGTCGAGGTCGGCGTTGAACGAAAAGGCGTGCGAAAGAAGAAAGTGCGACCACCGGATCGGTTGACCGCGCTGGTACTTTCATCAGCACTGACATCTCACACCGGCGTGTTCACTTTCCCTCACCTGAAGGTGCGTATACCCAGGCAACAGGATGTCCCGCTCCTTGTCTGCACGCTCGACCATGACGCGTATGAGCCCGACGAGGCTGGCCTGCACGTCCACGACTTGGTCCAGCAACCACAACCGCATGTCGGTCGCCACTTGGTCGTTCCGCGATCGGCCAGTGTGTAGCTTACCCCCCAGTGGCCCGATCAGCTCGCTTAGCCTTCGTTCGTTGGCGGTGTGAATGTCTTCATCGTCCGGTGCAGGCGTGAACTAAATTCCATAGTATCGAGTCAGTAAATCGGCAAGGACAGGCCCAAAGACGACCACGCCAGCATGCGTTCGTGTGCCAATCGACGTCAACACAACTCACCTGTCCATTCTCCCACTCCCTCCCAACAGCCTGCAATCCCTCGATCATCGTACGCTCCTCCTCCGCCGTCAAAATCCCCACACGAGTTAGCGCCTTGGCATACGCGATCGATCCTTGGATGTCAGCAGCGTGCATCCGCTGGTCGTATTTGAGCGACTGGTTGAAGGCGTGCATCCTGTCACGTTGATCGACCGTCAGCGTCCACTCATCCTCGCCATCGACACACGATCAGCAGGAAGGGAAAAGGTGATCCAACGCACAGCGGATCTGTCTTCCCAGTGAACCGGCCTCCCCATAGCTTTTGCTTTGTCGGTTGACTGGCCATCACGTTCGTCTAGTCTGTGGATGTGTCTGCGTGTATAATCTACGATCGAGTGCGCTGAATGTTATAACGCGTCTCGGTGAGATCGTTCACACCCGGATATACCTTGTTGGGACAAGCGTGCAACTGGCGGAGCGAACATCCGACAGATCCTGATCGCCCATCATTCCCATTCGTGCTCGACTGAGGTGACCACGTAGAATCGACGATGCAATGAATATGATATCTATTATATCAATACATGTATAGAAGGCGGCTCCGATGAGTATTTTATATATAATGTCCCGAACTGTGTAACATGCAAGTCGAATGCCGTGTAGCCAATGTTGACTGAATATAATCCTTCGGGCTTTTCTGTGTACAATCATTCGTGGCCCGCGGCTGTAAGGTGATAGGATAGGGGCACTAGTATGGTGAGACAGGAGATGGTGGCAAAAGATGGTGTGCGGGATGAAATGAAGTCATTGCCCTGGAATGCATGGATCATGAATATCTACGAAGGAAAACAAGATGAACTGGTCAGCAGCTCCGACAGCGAACTCCGCGGAGGTAGAGGAGGTAAGGAGGTAAGCAAGACAATGAAAGCAACGTGGAGCGCCAAAGGTGATGGGAGAATGAATGAATGTATGGCCGACCAGTTATTGAAAGGTGGTGGACAGTTGGACTCATGGAGTTGCCTCGAAAGAAGGACACATGTCTTGACAGCATGGTGACTCATCGGAGTGGTAGACGTTTTAGCGATCGTTGGTGGCTTGATCGATCAACAACCAGCACAGAGACCTGTGACCATCGATCCGCGAGGATATCGCGAGGCATATCGAGGAAAAAGGCCTTCTTCTGTGGGGCCACCGATCTCCAAGCCCTCCTCTGCGCTACGAGACTCAAAAGAACCGCTTCTTGTTGCTCTTCTCGTCCGCTGGGATGCGCACATGCACGTGAGTAGGTTCTTGCATCTCCGTACAAGTATCGATGCTGTTGATCCAGGAATCGCCAACGTTTTCATCGTACTCTTCGTCGCTGTCCTGTTCGTCCTCATCGCAGTCGTCCCCATCGCCTTCCAAATCATCCTCGGATTCTGGGTGCTCCTCACAACCACACTTTTCGCCTTCCTCAAGCGCAATAATGCCGCCGCCCTCACATCGACCCCAAAGCAGTTGGCCCATCGTCGTACGCGCTTTCGCATCAAAGCACAGCATACGACGGAGCGCAGGCCGTGTTTCACGTGGAAGCAGACGGAACACCGAGTTTGGGGAAGTGAGCGACTCAGTGCGCTTGCGAATGGCTCCCTTTGCAGTTGCGTGCTTTCCAGCTTGCTGCGATGTCTGAGGTGGTGAACCGGATATCGGGGGAGATGGTGCTGGGCGGGTCGGCTGTGGCTCCGAAGTCGGAAAATGTTTGGGTGGTGGGGATGACCGTTCCAGTGTTGTGCGATCCACCCCTCCTTCCGCGTGGACAATTTCGGCGTTGATCGTCGGTGGACACGCGCAATGGTCAGCACGCCATTGGTCAGTGCAACCGGATAGCGGACTATGCACAGGTAGGCTCTCCGTCGACAAACCTGGTCGACCGAACTCCAACACACTCTTGTCCATCTCTGCCTCGCAGCCGCCGACGATACCGTGGATATGAAGCAGTTGCCCTGGCGGAGGGAGTGTGGTGGTACTCATGCCCTGCCCGGGGCTCAGCAGTGCCTGCATCGTTAGGCCGGTGGCTTCCTCCCGTCGCCGCTCGTCGTCTTCAGCGCCAAGAGACGAAGAATCAGAACGGGAACGCGAGGTGCTCGAAGTAATCGTAGGTGGGTAAGGGTAGGTGCTTTCCGTAAACCTGCTCGTCATGCTAAGGAGAGACTTGGCATCGTCAGTCAGAAGCGAGGTAGGCGCAAGCGAGCCAGCGCGTTCTGCAAAATACGGGTTGGGCAAAATTCAGCACGTAAAGAGAACGATTCATCAGGCGAGTACACACCGCCAGTAGTTGATGGAGCCGAGGTCGTGGCACTGTTCGTCGATGGAACGGTCAAGTGACTAGACCCGTTGAGTGCTGATTTCTTATCCTGTGCGGCAGGCCTATGTTTGCCCTTGTTCGCACCAGTACCCGCACGACGATTCGAGCGACGTGGACGTGATCTATGAGACTCGAGTGGGTTCTCACCTTCTGCTTCGAGGAAGGCGCGGAAAGATGCGTCACGTTCGCGATCGGGAACGGCCCAAGGAAAGCGCCGTAATATCATGCACACCTAGTGATGCCAAGATGAGCACAGGGTTTACGTGACGAACAAGCGAAAATAATAAGGCAAATAGCCAAGACCACGCCAAGCAACGGAAGAGTACGCCAAGCAGCGGAATAGTACGCCAAGCAGCGGAAGAGTACGCCAAGCAACGGAAGAGGCAGAGCCACAAGAAACGTGACTCACGAATATGACACCAACGCTCCACACATCGGTCTTGCGTGGATCATAACTGCCACCTGCCAGAACTTCGGGTGCCAAGTATGGGTCGCTTCCGACTATTCCAGAAGCCTTGATTAGGCGACCATGTGTATGTGGCGCGGGGGCGTTTGGCTGGGCGCCCGCATAACCCACTACAGGCGTTGTCGTGCGGGCGGCGCCGGAAATATTTGGAACAGAGCCACCCATGTCGGAGCCCGGATATGCAAAGACGACTGCGGTGCCAAAGTCGATGAGCTTGACGACGTTTCCACGGGTGAGGACACAATTGTCAAGTTTGAGATCGCGATGTGCGAGACCCAATGAATGGAGGTAGGCGACACCATTGCATATCTGATGGAAGACGCAAAATACTTCTGGACGGAGCATCTTGCCAGACATGACGACGGAGAAGAGGTCGTATGGGGCATACTCCATGACCTAGAAAAGATAAGACGGTTGATGACAAGGGAGACGGATGGGAGTGTACCTCGTAGTAATGGCCATGATCGCAGACGATGTCGACGGTCTCGATGACATTGACGTGCTTGAGACATGCGCCAACGCAAAACTCGGCACGGACCTTTTTCTCGTACTCACGTTCGGTTTCGCCGGTGCGACGAGGACGGAACTCCTTTACAGCATAGACTGCGCCTCCCGCCTTGGCACGGCCACGGATAAGACGAACAGTGCCGCCTGCGCCAGAGCCAAGAATACGACCCCACTTGCCGTACTTCCTGGCGATATGAGCGTGAGTGGCCGATGAAAGGGAGGGCACGGGGTGGGAAGACGGGGTTGCGATAGGCTCGGGGGTGGTGGGGGGAGAATGGGAAGTGCGTTTGGAGGAAACAGTGGAGGAAGGGGAAGGGGTCTTTGGGGAGAGGAAGGTCCGTTGGTGCTTGTCCTTGTGGTTGAAAGCCTTATTGACGAGGGTTGCCAAGAGGTTGTGGTGATTCGGTAAGGGAGGATCTACAGGGATGAGTGCAGGGACGACGTCGATGACAGAGGAGGTGTCAAAGTCTAGGCCTCTGCGCTGTTGCTGGGGCTGGAGGTGAGGCTCCGCGGGTGTATGAGGGGACGTGGAGTTGGGGGAGCTTTGGTCTGAGGACTGGGAAGCGCTAGATGCGGAGGACGACTGGTGGGGATGGTGGTGGGGGATGTGGTGGTTGAGGAAGCGCTTGAGGTCGTGGAGTGGGCCGTGCTTGGGGAGTTGGGAAGGAGGATTGGGAGAGCGGGGGCGGGAAGAGGTAGGGGTGTAGAATGGAATGCGGCTACGCAAGCGGGAGCGGGCGGAGGGCGACGGGGAAGGGTCTTTAAGCATGGCGTCGGTGACCTGGGAAGGTGTGAGCGGGATGTGGGCAACGACGAGGAGATGTGCCTGTTTCGGGGCGGGGGCGGGGTCGGTAGGGGAGTCGACGAGCTGCATGGGATTAGCTGAGAGCATCGTGGACCAAGTCCAAGTTGAAGTGGAAGGGGGATGTCAAAGTGGAACGGGAAAGTTTCTATATCGGGAAGAAGCGGACCGAGGCTGAGCCGTACGTCATCACAAAGTCGGCCGAATCTGACAATTAGCCGATGAGCAAATCAATTTATTTATTTATTCAAATCTGTCGCATCAACTTGTCACAATGTGACATCCCTCAGATAAGCACGACACGTGTCTCACGCCCATGCATACAAAGGTGTATATATAGCTCGCCTTTCCCGATCTCCCCCGCCTTCAAGCCCACGCTCACCCGATATCCTCCGCGTCCCTCTTGCGCTTCATTTCCTTTGACACCTTGTGCTGAGCAGACTCGTGCTTCGCCAGCTCAGGCGGCACCTTGGATACGGGCGACTTCGATATCTCTATATTTAGAAAACCACGTCGGCGTTAGTGCGCAGCGAATGAGATGCGGGGAGAGTGATAATGCGGGGTATCCTGTCACATCACGTAAACTCGCCCACCGGGGGCCCATTTCCCTCTGACAGTGCAGGGGCGGCCAGCGCCGGAGGGTGACCTAATCAATCCGGCGCGTCACCGGAACCGAACACCCCCCAAGGGCCTCCAACCCTCGACGTGAGCGGCGGAAATTGAGCAACACACGCAGGGGGTTGCGAAGGGCGACGGAAATGCATGCAAAAGCAAAGTGACGCCAAATGAAAAGGCAAAGAACTACGGCGGCGTTACGCTCAAATGAGATCGAAGCGGTGATCGTACCTTGTTTGAGGTCGTACCTGCACGGGGTTTAACGAGACGATCAACCACGGAGGAGTAACTACGTACATCACTTCGTCATCGTCGTTGGACAAAAAGGTGATCGATGTCCCTAGTTTCCCAGCACGTCCAGTTCGACCTGGGAACACCAGTATGTCAGCAATGATGCAACATCGGACCGCGCGGACACTTTACCAATCCGATGCACATATGCTTCGATCGTACCCGCCATTTGATAATTGATGACTAAACTGACGTCTTGCACGTCGATACCGCGTCCTGCCAGGTCTGTAGCCACAAGAATGTCAGCCTCTCCAGACCGCAACGATTGCAGCGACGCCTCGCGCTGTTCTTGAGTCTTGCCAGAGTGCAAAGTCGCTGCAGTCCACTGCCACATACGCCTTGCCTATTAGTCACAATTCGATAATAGTTCACAGAGAAGACGCACCCCAGCTCGTGACAGATCCTTGGCCACCATGTCTGCAGTCTTCTTCTGATTGACAAACGCGATGATCGGGGATGGAAACTGGCCACTGTTGAGGATCTCCAGCATACGTTGCCTGCCCGCGCAGATCAATCAGCTCCAATCGCGAGCAACCCAAACGACCCACGTACTTTTTCTTTTCGTCTCCGGTGACGAACTCGACACGTTGCTCGACCGTGTCGACCGCTCGTCCTGCCTCGCCGATCGTAATTGTCGCAGGTCTCTTCAAATACTTTCTTGCCAAGCGCTCCACCGCGGGGGGCATCGTCGCTGAAAACAACGTCGTCACTCTTGTGCGGCCCTTGGCCACCGTAGTATCCTCGCTGTCCACATCCATCGCATCTCCCCTCCCTGTGAACCCCTCTGGCTCGCCTTCCATCAGTTCGGCAGGCAGCTTGTCAAGGATGAACAGCAGGTCTGCCTCAAATCCGAGGTGAACCATACGGTCTGCTTCGTCCATTACAATGTACCGGCACTGAGAAAGAACGATCACATGTCGTTCGATCACATCTTTCAGACGACCTGGTGTAGCAATGATAATTTCCGCACCCTCGCGGAGGTTGAATTGTTGTTCTTCGACCGCACGCTGGGATGCTTCCAGTCAAGCACAGAAATAGAAGCAGAAACAGACCACGTACACCTCCGACGACAGACACGCAAGTAAACCCTAGCGGGCTTGCAAACTTGCGAGCTTCCGTCTCGATTTGTTGCGCCAGTTCACGAGTAGGAGCCATGATTAATGCATAAGGTCCAAGGTGGCGATTTTCGTCCGACAGAGGGGGTAGATTCGAGATGAACGTGAGCATAGGAATCACGAACGCTGCTGTCTTTCCCGAACCTGTACTGGGATTAGCAACGTTTTGCGAACTGCAGTGAGCTTGCCGTACCTGTCTCGGCTATGCCAATGATATCTCGGTTCTGCAAACCGATCGGAATGGCTTGTCGTTGAATGGGAGACGGTTCCTTGTAGCCAACCTTCTCTAAAACACCGAGTATGGTTTGTGGGATCGTAGACTCTGTCCAGGAGCGCAGCGGGTGAGGTATGGAACCACCTGCGGGAGACGCAAGTTGATATATAGAGCGAGTCGTATGAAACCAATGCTCACCTCGAGCTGCAATACTGAAATCCTCCCTGAATATCCGCCAATCTCGTTCCTTCATCTCTGGAAGTGGTTTGTCCGACCAATGCCGCTCGTCAATACCACTCTTTGCAGCCTTCCTCCTTTCCATGACGTCTGCTAGGTTCACGTCCGAGCTGGTACCACTATATGTTGTCCCACCATCATCTATCCCGCCTACTCGCCCACGGCCAAACATCACCTGTGCACCCTGCCGATTTGCGCCCGCAGCAATGGGCGAGTCGTTCGTAAACGTGTCCTCTTCCTCCGCCCAGTCGAATACAAACTTTCTATCATTCATCTTCCGTATCTTGCGCTTCTTGTTCGTCACTCCCAAATATCGGTCCCGCAACGCCGTGAGGTCTTTTTCTGTCATGGGTGGAACGTGTGGCGTACTGGACTCGGGGAGCGTCCCGTTGCCCGAGGGTGTGGACGAAGCAGGCGTAGGCGTCACATTTGATGATGGGCCGCTGGAGGGTTTCGTGCGGTCCGCGCGTGGGCCCGTTGGGATGTTTTCAAAGCCACCCCGGGACGGTTGGGCGCTCTGGGTAGCCCGACGGTCGTCCTGTTGGTTGCCTCTGCCTCTCCCGTCGCGTCTTCCATGTCGACTGTCCTTTTCCGGATGACCATATCTCTCCTTTTCTTCTTCTACAACAAAACGATGAGCATCCTGAAGTGGGTTACAGAGGGAGCGGAACTTACGACGGCTTGTGCTCCCATATCGTGATGCGCGTTCCTTTTCTCTCTCCCGCTGACGAATGATATCTGCCTCTCGCTCGAGTTCATCTCTGTCCTGCTTCGTTTTATCATTACGCTCTCGCTGCTCATTGAGCTCCGCTGCCCGCTTGGCAATAGCGATCTTGGCACGCTCCTCCTTGGAGAGAAATTTAGGCTAACAAAAAACGAACCCATGTGAGCTAACACCAGATCTTTCGACACGAACATACCTTTGCAGCAGCCTCCTTTTCCTCCTTTTGTTTCTGCAGCAGCGTCTCGATGGAGAGAGGCTCGGCGCGTCCGTCGCCCGCCATGTCAGTAAGGCAGAGAGTGGTGTTACCTAATTAGGAAACAGGGCATGTGTCTAGTATAGTCACGTGACCACCAGACTGGCTCATCGTCTGACACGACGAACGCGCGCGTGCGCAGAGACCGATTGTGTCTGCTCGCGATCACAGGTGATCGGCGCCGACTATGCCCTTTGCGATGCCCTCCTCGACGACAAACTCAACTAGCAGCATCGACTGGCGCGTACAGTCCCCTCGCCCAGGGACGCCCGAGCCGTCATCCCGACAGGGCCGACGAAACACCCAGCCGGACGCTCAACTTCTCGATGACGACGGCGCGGTCTCACAAAAGGTGCGGCGAATTTGGTTCGCATCACATCTCAGGGCTTAAAGGCATCCTTTTTTTTTGGCAGCTTGAAGTATGTCTCAAGCACATCTTTACCAAATACTGCACCCCTGCTCCACCCCCACCGACCCCGACACGCAAGACGCTGGGGCCGTCGTTACTCGTACCTCCAGAGGGCGCATATCTCACACAAGAAGGCCTGGACGCGTGGGCGCGCGATACCAACGGCGCGCCGTTCTCCCAGGAGACCAAGGACGAGCTCGTCGAGTTTCTCGATGTGACCACCGACGGCAGTCTAACGTACGTCCTCCGCTTACGCATCCGTGCCCGTACGAATACTAAAATCACATTATATAGCCTCAAGGGATTCATGCAGATATATCAACTACAAACCGAGAACGACGAAGAAGAGACGTGGAGAGATCTCGTGCGTGATTGGTCTTGTTGTCGAGTGTGACGATCCGAACGAGTGATGGCCCTGATAGTCTAACCACGGATTCGATCGAACGCTGACCCTCGTCTCCACGCGTCGAGAGGATGACATCGATCAACCTCCCGCGCCAGAGCCAGAGTCTATACCATTGAGCACGGAATCATGTACGCACCCTCTAGCCTGGTTTTGGTCGCTCGCTTGCTGATCGCTTCCCTGTGAGCAGAATTTACCAACATCTATTTCACGGTTCTCGTTCCGACCCTTCATCATACAATCTACGAAGATATAATGCCCGTGATGCAGTGGCCAAAGAGCCAATATATCCGTCTATTCGGTCGATACGGTCTTTTACGTCCTCCCTGCTCGACAAAAAAAAGTTCGTCATGACCAATGTGAATACACCCTTCACAATTGTTATTCCAGAAAGGAATCATTGTTGTGAATCGACCTTTTCTCGTTGTCGATGTTCGGAATGCACTGAATGCAGTTCGCCACTAAAAGGGGTTATATTCCTTCGCTCGTTTGTCGCACACGAAGCCCTGAGACTACTGAGATACGCCCGACCCCATTTCGACCACCGCTCTGCTATCGTGTCAGGGCTGATTCTGTGACTCACCGGCCCACTTCGCAAGCTTGATCCGGTCCTCCTGTGAGCGCACGGATATGAATAGCGACTGACAGGATAATACGTTGACTTCTTTGAATAGATGATGTTATATTCGGCGCACGTGGTCGTGCACGAGGCAGCGATGAACGTTAGGTTGCACTGCCAACGCGTACACGTGAGCAGCGGTGGAGGCGTCCCGTCACCAAGTATGAGGTACATAGATACCGTGTGACACCGGGAAGCCTCCCGCCTCGGCCACGCCGAATTGGCTCGTTGAGTCGTTACTAGTAGCGGAAGCGGCCACCCCTGGGACCTGACTTCCCTTAAACCGCCAACATCATGTCTCTGAGTTCGGTGCATCGATGGCGTAAAGGTAAACGTCGTGTGAAACAACCTAACCTCATATGTGCACAATGAAGACATTTCGGATCACGTCTCTCCTGAAGATCAAGAAGAAAAGCGCTCGCAAGGGGCCCCGTTCACGCCTGATCAAGTTGGGGGCTGTATACTTCCATAGGCAGCGATGTTTGAATAGATCATATCGCAACATTGACGATCACGAGGGGTTCCTACACAATCATTATGCCGGTGATAACCGAGTTATGACATTCCAGGATTCCCGGTCATCCGGTCACCGAAGGTGTGTTCGGGAACGAGCAGCCTCCACTTTGGCTAATTGATTGATCTCCGAACACCATACGAGCGACCCCACTTGCAGGGTCACTGCTCCACTCTTCCCACCCAGTGGTGACTTCGCCGTCGCGTCTCACTCCCAAGGACTTGCCTACAGGACCTCTGCTGTAATGCACTTTACCCTGGCGGCCGCCGATCTGCTGATAGGCCTCCAAGAATTCAAGCATCGCCTTGCAAGAAATGCCCCCAAGTTGAACGTGTCATTAATACAGACCGTGGAAGAGAGCGCCACATGATATTTTGGGATGAAAGGAGAGCCTCGGACAAAACTCAAACCAGGTTAGATCAGTTTCCCCAAAGGTGCTGCGGCATTCTCACTGGTGCACCGTCGTCGGCCCGTGGGTTACTGTCAAGTCTTTGACCGATAAAACTAATTTGGCGCTAAGATAGCGTATTGGTGCCATACATTGCCCCGGGGCAATGCGTATTTACGTGAAGGAAAAAAAAAAAGGTATATTGCATTTTTTGGCGTCTATCAATCATATCATTGCCTCGCGTGAATTCCTCGTCACTAATATCTGTTGACGGCTGCAGACTTTTACACAATCGACGAATCACCGACACCTGCGATATCGTGTCCCACATTTCCAGTGTCCCGACATTTCAGCCAACCGCGGCAGCGGAAGTACTTGCAACGAACCTTGTTTCTCTTACAGCCAGTGGTTGCCTCTGCTCTTCGCTGGGGTACGTGCCAACATGCGTACCGTGTATTCGCCACCTGAACGGGCGAATCAAAGTTGACGCGTTTCCACCACTGATCGCGCTCACCAAATGCTTGCTGTCAGTACTGGTCAATGGCGTACATACGATTTACGCCGTGTGCGCAGCATGAGCCAGCCTTTACCGCATTAAATATAGTGATGGAAAACCCTGTGGTGGTGCGAGCCCTAGTCCCAGCACCCTCCTTTTCCGTGTTTCCTGGCACACAGTCATCTTTACGGATAATGGTAGACAAGTCATTCGTGTGGTATACAAGCCTTCTATCTTTCTCTTCTTCCCTAATCCTCCACGCAACTTCTTGTCTACCACCCACGCGCCTCATAATCTGCCAGCGTATCCTTCGTGGTCTCTGCGATCGTGCGGTATTTCAATCCCAGAATCCGATCCGCCTTGGCGGTGTTGTAAATGGTCAGGTGTTTCGCAGTCTTGCCAGCCCCTCGGACCCCGACGGGAAGCGTGGTCTTGAGCTTCGGTGGCGGGTTCAGATCGTTGGCTGCATCGACTAAAAAAATAGGTCAGACCAGACTCAGTGGAAACGTCAGAAGGCCTCCCAACTCACTGAAGTCTTGCCATTTCCAGAGCCCTATATGCGTTGAAATTCTTCAGTCAGTAGTACATTTTCTCACTCATAGACTTACCAGCATCGACGATGATGCGCTCCCCACCGGCGGCTTGCTTCTCGAGAGCGAGAGCATGGGCTTCCGCGAGGTCACGCACGTCGATCCAGCAGGTTCCCGTGTTAGCCAAAAACTCGTTGCCCGCTGCGTTGGCCTTGGCGCCGTCGGCTACATAGTTGTAAAACGTGGCTGCAGAGGTGTTGAGAGCGTCTGGCGAGCTGACTTCCTGGATCGCTGGCTATTCATAGGGGAAAGAGTCGTGTCAGAAAGCTCTGGTTTGCGGTACACAGGCAAGTTTCGAAGGACTTGCCCCAAAAACCTGACGATCGGACGGTCAGGATCAAAGGCGATAAAGGCCCGGGGTGTAAAACTCACGAACGGTGGATTCAGTACGACCAAGTCCCAGCCGATGCGAGTCTTGTTTTCCGGGTTATTCACGAATTCCCAAGCAGCTGCATGAACGAATCGCTTGTCAGTTGCTGGTCAGCAGCCCAAGTCGGGCCGGGGACTGGCGCAACTGATGCATACATCTCTCTGCGAGCGTTTTAGATGCTCGGTATTTCGTAATATTGGGAGCCTCATTTTTCCTCCCTTCGTCTTCGTATCTCTTCAAAATCTCCAGACACTGATCGTTCCAGTCCGCTTCCGTGAATGTGGTCGGATTTGGTTCGTCGCGGAGAACAGCAGCTCCAGAAGATGTGATCACGACGCGTTTGATTTTGGTCAATCTGTTGCGTCGAGGAAAGGGTTCTTTCGATGTTGGTTATTGTGACGGACAGACTTACTCATCCTTGAGAATACTCTTTAGCATTCCAACGGTACCGTTGACAGCCGGTTTGATCAGTTCTGTGGTGGATGATCAGCTGGATGGTCAGAGGCGATCAATAACTTTCTCAGTGGCTCACCATCAGGGTCGTTCGCTTGCAGATGGAAGGGTGATGCGGTGTGTTCGACCGCATCCACACCTTTGACCGCCTCGTCGAATGCACCATCCTAACCGACAGGATATATCAAATGATACGCATACAGCGGCAGCAGTAGCAGCGTAAAATGACATCGTGATCATGTCGTGAGTTGTGACGTTGCCATGCTCGACTTTGGACTTGCCCTAGCGATATCCTCGACGACGACGACCTCGAATCGGTCCCCGTAGGAAGCGAATTTCTGCTTGAGATAGTGGCCTTTGACGACCGACCTTGCAGTACCGCGGACGGCGTACCCTCGTTCGAGCAGGTTCTGCACGACCCACGCGGCGATGTAACCTGTCGCGCCGGATACGAGCACTTTGGCGGGTGGCTTAACGGCAGTCATAGTCTCGGAGGTTAGCGGTCGTACGTGTAAGCTGGATGCCTCACTCAGACGGGACGCCAGAACGTGATGAGAGGGGAAAAGGAAGAATGAATGAGTACATGCGAGCAATGTGAGGACCTATATATATACGGTATCCTACGGTGGCAGTGACGCCTGGGATGTACTAGGGAGATGGAATGTGTGGGGAAAGGGATGTGGGGCAAGATGCGACGTCGTAAGAAGTTGAAGATTGGGAAATGTGGTTTTTGAGCTCCAGATGCTCGATGGGACAGTGGAGGTTGAACGTTTGAACGTTGAACTAGAGCGAGAAAATGATAAGACCTTTGTAGAGCTGTGTTCCCCCACGCCCACGCCCATGCCCTTACTCCTTGTACGAGCAGGATGGTGTTACTAGTACATCGTACAAGGAAGAAGCCACGGGCCTCCACGGAAGGCCGGGTGACACCGGCCCGAAGGGGACCGAGTCCGACCGACGGACATACTTACTAAGCAGTGTTCGTCTTTGCCCTCCATCATCATCATCGATCATCATCCTGGTTGGTCTAGTGGCTCGTATGTCTGCTGTGCATGCACCTGCGATCGTTTTAACGATTTGTACACAGGAACATGGAGGTCCTAGGTTTATTCAGGTTTGCAAAGATACACGGTGACATGGCAGGAGGTACTTCAGACAATCAGCCAATCGATACCTTTCCCCGGATAAATCTCGGTTAAAATCCACGCCCTGGGCATATCCTGAAAAGTATGATCAATTGAGAGAGCGAATTAATATGCATATAATGACCATTTTGGATGGTTTGGCAGAACGGCAAAAGAATGACGCAGAGTTACGTCGCCGCGGCCATCTGACCGCCCTTTGAATCAATGACTATATGTATCTGAGACGCTGCCGTGCCGTACTCGCAGGTCACTGCTGATTAAAGACTCCATTTAATCGTGTCGGTCTACTCTTTAAACCGAGGCAATGCCAATGACCCCCTGGGGCCTTAGCACAGGCCGGACTTGGTGCATGATTCCGAGCAACAAGCACGCCGACGGCAGCATGCAATGATGTTTGTCGACGAGAACTTTAGCCCTCATATATTTCCGATACCGCTACATTGCCCATGCTCAGTCATTCACAAATGAAGAGAAAGCGACCCTACGAGATGAATAGGGACAGCGACAAATGACAAAGCCCTTCAGGTTCTCTCGTGTATCCCCATGTGTCCACGGCGACTCGCCTACAGGGTCTGGGGTTGTAACACCCTTTAAAGTCAGTAGCCGTCGAGTGATGCAGCATAATTTCTCCACCGGAACGTCTCAGCTTCCAAGATGACATCCTGCGTATCCGAGTCTTCGATCCAGTCTGTCGCGGGGATCCCATCGCACGCTGGATTAGACGATAAAGAGGACTCGCAGAAGACTACAATCGTGATAGATGATTTTCCTGAGGGCGGTACTGCAGCATGGTGCACTGTCGTCGGCGCGTGAGTGTTATTTCTTAAAATTCCCCTCAGATCTGCTGAGTACGTCCATGTTAGCGTCTTGATGCAGATGTGTTGTTTCGGGTAGGCCTAACGCTGACTTACAGAGATGCGAACTCACCTTACAAAATCAGGTACAGCACGTCGTTTGGCGTTTATCAGGGTACGCGACCTCCTGCGAATTCCTTATGATCTGAGTCTGTTAACCGTTGCAGAATTTTACACCCTACGTTATCTGACTGATGAACCATCCTCTGCGATATCGTACGTTTCATTCAGAAATCGAGGATGCACGCGGAACTACTTACGAACCTGTTTGAAAGATGGATAGGAAGTATCAACGTATTTATTCTATCAGCTTTCAGTATCGTTTCCGGTATACTGTATGATCGCGGATATTTGTATGTCCTAGCTTTCTCGTGTGTTGTTTAAGTCCGTTGCTGATCCTACCAAGTTACCACCTGATGATCGGAGGATCCTTTCTGCAATCATTCTCCTTGTTTATGCTCTCTCTCGCCCAGCCAGGTCAATATTATCAGGTTCGTCATTTACAATCAGTACTCGTCGTCCTGCTGATCTGTAATTACTACAGATCTTCCTTGCTCAAGGTATTAGCCTCGCAATAGCCCAGGGGCTCTTGTACATCCCGTCGATGGCGGTGGTATCTCACTATTTCCAGCAACGCCGCACACTTGCAATGAGCCTCGTCGCCTGCGGCTCCGCCATTGGATCGATTGTGCACCCGATCATGCTGAACTACCTGTTTAACCGGAGTGTAGGGTTTTCTAATGGGGTACGAATAAGCGCTGCGTTTATTAGCGCGATGCTCCTTACTGCCTGTCTTCTCATGCGCACTCGGCTGGATCCGCCCAAAAGTCGCGTAAACTACCTGTCTGTCGGCAGGCGTATCGTTCACGATGTACCCTTTTGTATCATGAGTGTTGGGTACGTGTTCGTAGGTGTACCATGGTTAATTTTAACTCACAATATTGCCCATTCGATAGATTGCTACTCTTTCAGACCGGATTCTACTACCCACTCTTCTATTATCAGCTGGATTCCGTCAAACATCGAAACTCGGAGACGTTTTCGTTCTATGCTGTCCGTGATATTTTATTTCTCTAAGGTCATTGACCTTACTTTCTCAGTTGGTGCTTCTGAATGTTGGGAGCTTGCTTGGTCGACTGTCTGCTGGATTCATTGCATCGAGCGTCGGTGTCCCTTGGTTAATGATCATCGGGACTGCTGCATGTGGAATTCTCACTCTCGGCATAATTGGACTGAGCAGCGTCCCTACAGTCGTAGTGCTCGGGACATTATATGGCTATTTTTCAGGAATCTGTCAGTCCCCATTTCGTATGCCGGACGATAGAACTTAACACACCATCGTCCATTGACAGATATCGCCATGTTAACACCCCTTATGGCCCTCCTTACCACAGACTTCTCCGAACTCGGGTTCGTCGCTTCCGCAAGTCCAGTTGTTTAGATTGCTGACCCACAATCAGTGCTCGCATGGGAATTGGGATAACTATCGTCGGAATTGGCGGTCTCCTTGGTGCGTCTTCCCCGAGACCACCCCATATCACTGCTTTAACGTTCTACTTCCAGGTGGACCCATTGCGGGTGCGTTGCTCACCTCGCAATACAAGTGGTGGCAACCTTCGCTCTTCGCTGGGGTATATGCAAGCTCAACTTCTTTGAACAAGCGACTCGCTGACCCGCTCCGGCAGCTCATCTCATTAACCGGGTGTTCGTTATTGGTGGTGATGCAGTTCGTGCTGACAAGGCGTCGAAATCTCTCTCCTGCCAATGAAGAATCCTGATTTTCAAGAGACCTCCCGGGCCGTATAGGTCTGCGCCAACCGGGCATGTAATATATATTTAGAATTTGAATAGTGTTGCAATGTGGACCCGACTCTCGATTATCGGATCCCGATGCATTCAACTTGAAGTTGTGAATCCGACTATCAGATTTTGCATCAGAACGTTGATTTGGGGTCATGAGCTGAGATGAACAAGTACCACGGGACCTCGAACCTGCAGGCTTGTCACTGCCACCACTGCGGCCCGTCTGAGTGTCTTCCTTTCCTGGTGAACAGCCACTGGGCTTGAAGCTTGAAGGACACCAACTGGCAGTGGACTGGCAATGGCTGTTACCAAGTGACAACGAATCGTCGGCTTTCTCCGAATCCGGGTCATTTCAAATTCTCAAGTTTGGTGAGTCCGGGCAAAGAATGATGCAAAGTTACGTCGTCGCCCGCTGACATCCCTTGCCCTGCCGCACAACCTGCGATGGTCACTGGGCTGATCTTGTGAGACTTCCGAGTCATTTATGTATTCGTGTCGCCTCCACTCTGACAACCGAGACGGCGCCAATGACTGGGGCCTCGCCTTAGTACAGATTCCGACTCAGTGGCATGATGCCACAACGTGTTCAGCGACGAAACCCCGCCGGGTCAGCAGTGCCCACTCAGTTCCCGACATCGTTTCAGAGTCCATGCAAGTTCAGCCATTGTCAAATGAAGAGACAGATTGGGAAAGAGACAACTCAAAATGTTGTCCTTCGAGTGACTGTCCCAGGCTCCCAGCGGCTGATTCAAACGCTCTGCATCTAACTGAATAGTAATCAGAGTGACGTTTCATAATCTTAATTTCTCCGCCATTACGTCTCATGTTCCAAGATAGGACGTCGAGCACATCCCCAACTCCCCAAGAGTCTGTCGCGGGTATCCCATCAAACACTATTTTGGACAAGGTGGACTCGGGGATATGGCTAAGTTCAGTTCAGGTCCCTGAAGGCGATACTGCAGCATGGTGCACTGTTGTCGGCGCGTGAGTGTTGTTTTTCTCCTCAGACGTGCTGAGCGACAAGAGCTGTATCCTGCCAATAGCGCGTTGATGCAGATATGTATGTGGTTTTGGGTTGGCCTAATATTAACTCACAGCTACTTCATAAGATGCGTATTCACGTTAAAAAATAAAATAAAAAACAGGTACAGCGCGGCATATTGCGTTTATCAAGGTCTGCGACTTCCTGCATATATCACATCCTGGTCTGCTGTTGACGACTGCAGACTTTTATACTCGACACTATCTGACTAACGAATCATCCTCTGTTCTGAAACTTGCGGGTGTACATGGAACTACAGATCTGTTTGATAGATGGATAGGAAGTGTCAACGCGTTTACAAGTTTCAGCGTCGTTGCCGGTATACTCTACGATCGCGGATATTGTATGTTTTAGTTATCTCGACGATGCGCTGTCTGACTTTCGACGCTGATTAACCTATTTTCCTTGCTCATGGTATTAGCCTTGGAGTAGCTCAGGGACCGATATACATGACATTTACGGTGGTATCTCACTATTTCCAGCAACGCCGCACACTTGCAATGGGCCTGGTCGCCTGCGGGTCCTCCATTGGACCAATCACACATCCCATCATGTTGAACTACTTGTTTGATCGGAGCGTAGGTTTTGTATCCGGTGTACGAATAAGCGCTGAGTTCGTCAGCGTCGTGCTTCTCATCGTCTGTCTTCTCATGCGCACGCGGTTGGATTCGCTTGAACAACGCATAAATTGTCTGACTGTCGGCAGGGGCATTGTTCAGGACGCGGCCTTTTGGTTCATGAGTGTTGAGTGGGTGTTCGCGTGCTTACAAGGACTACATTTTATCATGATTCAGACGATTTGGTAGAATGCTACTGTTTCAGATCGGATTCTACTACCCTCTCTTTTACTTTCAGTTAGACTCATTCAAGCATCGAAACTCGGAGACGTTCTCGTTCTATTCTGTACGTGATTTCTTATTGCTCCAGGACCATTCATCTTACTTTCCTAGTTGGTCTAGGAAGCTTGATAGGTCGATTGTCTGCCGGATTCATTGCACATATCGGTATTTCTGTGCTGACGATCGTAGCGATCGCTACCTGTAGCGTCACCATTCTCAGAGGGTTTGAGCAGTCTCCCTACGGTCGTAGTACTCGGGACATTATGTGGCAATTTTTCTGGTGTGTTAGTCCCAATTTCATAAGACTCAAATAACTCCATTGATCATCGATCATCGCCAACCTTGATTATGTAAAACCCATGCTCTCGTGTCAGACTCGGACCCGAATACCAAGCGAACACCGTCACGGTATGTAATAACTCTTCTTCGGACACCGTACGATGGTTTCACATTTGGAGTACGAGACAAGCACAGCAAATTTTGCATGGTTACTATGATGCATTGCCAAAGCGAAGTGTGTGCGTAACCTCTGCCGGACCTGGCAAGTCTACATCCGAAAGCTCTACCTATTCGTCTTGGTTCAATCTTGTTAACCGAAACAACCCCAATACCCCTGGCCTAGGTTCCGAGTGGTGAGCACGACCGTACATGCCCTCGGTGACCAACTCTGACATCTCACGAAGCAAACGTTCTGCTGCTATCATTGAATGACGAGAACAGGGCCCGTGGAGACAAATAGGGAACGCGACGCAAGTCGTCCCTTCTCATCTTGACGTGTTTCTCCATGAACGCGTCCCAATGCAATTAATGAACCAATGTCGTACCTTTCTCCCCTTTTGTTCTAGAACACTGAACCCCATGCGTCTATGGCGATTTTATCTACAGGGTCTTTTGCTGTAATGCTCTTCTCAGTGGTGTGAGTCTCATTCCTAGGCTGCGGCGACTTGCATGCAGGGTCACTCCTGGAACGCTCTTAAGTAGTGCGTGATCTGGTGATACCATCATAATCATCCAGTGTCACTTCACAACATGCCCTCGGACGTGTCATCGATCCACACTATAACAGAAATCCCGCCTCCCCCTATCCTGTATGATACAGAGAATTCTTACAAGGCCAAAACTGAGCTAGGTCAATTCCCCGAGGGTGGCACTGTAGCGTGGTGCACCGTCGTCGGAGCGTAGGTGTCATTTTTTGGCCTCGAATATGCTGAGCGATAAGACTGATTTGCTATTATAATAGTGCGTTGGTGCAGTTGTGCTGTTTTGGGTAGGCGTCGTATTGACTCCGAGCAATGCACATTCACTCAAACAAGGATTAGATATACCACGTCGTTTGGCGTTTATCAAGGTATGCGACCTCCCGCAAATGCCCTATGATCTTCTGTCGACTGCTGCAGACTTTTACACCCTACATTATCTGACTGACGAATCACCCTCTGCGATATCGTACGTATCATCTACACTTTGTTGGCGTAGTATGTGGGGCTAAAGATCAGTTCGACAGATGGATAGGAAGTGTCAATGCATTTATGGTGACATCTTTCGGTGTCGTTGCTGGTATTCTTTATGATCGCGGTTATTTGTATGTCCTATGTTTCGTGCGTTGCCTCAGATTCGATAGCTAATTCCACCAAGCTACCACCTGATAATCGGAGGATCGTTATTGGAATCATTCTCCTTGTTTATGCTCTCTCTCACCAAACCGGGTCAATACTATCAGGTCTGTCGTCCTGCTAACGAGATACCATGCTATATTACTCATCCCGCCAATATGCAATTATAGATCCTTCTTGCTCAAGGGATCGGCCTCGGAATAGCTCAAGGGCTTATGTATATCCCGACAATGGCGGTGGTATCTCACTATTTCCAGCAACGCCGCACGCTTGCAATGAGCCTCGTTGCATGCGGGTCCTCCGTTGGATCCATCGTACACCCGATCATGTTGAACTACTTGTTTAACCGGGGCATAGGTTTTGCCAATGGTGTGCGGATCAGCGCTGCGTTCATTAGCGCCCTGCTCCTCATCGCTTGTCTTCTCATGCGCACGCGGCTGGAACCACCAAAACATCAAGTAAACTACTTGTCTGTCGGCAAGGGTATTGTTTACGATGTACCTTTTTGTATCATGAGCATTGGGTGAGTGTTTATAGGCACATCGTGGCTGATTTTCACAGTAACGCGGCAAATTTGGTAGATTGCTACTCTTCCAGATCGGATTCTATTTCCCCCTGTTTTATTTGCAATTGGATTCCGTCAAGCATGGAAACTCGGAGACATTCTCATTTTATTCTGTATGCGACGTTTTTTATACTTTCCCCCAGTCATTCTGACTCATTTACATTACTTTCCTAGTTGGTACTTTTGAATGTTGGAAGCTTGCTAGGTCGATTTTCTGCAGGATTCATTGCATCACATGTTGGTGTCCCCGTGCTGATGATTGTAGCGACCGCTGCGTGTGGCGTTGTCGTCATGAGCATGATTGATCTGAGTAGTGTCTTGTCGGTAGTGCTGCTTGGGACAATATTTGGCTATTGTTCTGGAGTTTGTGAGTTTCCATTTCGTAGGGCCTGACGGTTGGACTGACAACACGAACTTTCACTTTCAGATGTCGCCATGCTTTCGCCCCTAATAGCTCTCCTTACCACTGATTTATCCGAACTCGGGTTCGTCGTTTCCATACATCCGATAGCCTAGACTCGAGTGCTCATACGTAGACGACTAGTGCTCGTATGGGAATTGGGATTACGATCATCGGTGTCGGTTGTCTTCTTGGTGCGTCCTTCTTCAGAATTATTTTTTTCAACATCGCTTGAATGTTCATCTTAAGCTGGGCCTGTTGCGGGCGCTCTCCTCACCTCGCAATACAAGTGGTGGCAACCTTCGCTTTCTGGTGGGGTATGTGCCAGCTGAGCTGCTTCTGGACAGGCGACGTACTCACGCCTTCGGGTAGCTCTGCGTGCTTACTGGGACTGGATTGTTGGTGATGATGCAAGTTGCACTGATACGACGCCAGAAACTCTCAGTTGAAAAACAGGATCTTTGATGTCCGAAGACAAGTGGGGGTCATTCATCGGTTTGAAAATCCCAATCTCGTGGGCTAGAATGGCAATGTGTTGAATGTACAGGCAATTTTATGTAAAGCACCCGAAAGAAATGTCATACTATACCGATTGTTTTCCATGTTGTAGTACTTATTTTTATAGAACAAAATGTCAAAATTGTTCCTAAGTAAGGTACACACAGCGATCGTAATTTCCGTTTTGGTTGGCCCCCCACCAGGTGGGGAAGAGGTGGGCAGTACCCGCTGCACCCTGGACGGCAAACGAAAGGATAAACACCATAACTTGGGTGCCACCATCGAGAGCTGTATGCTCATGAGTGACCAGCTCAAGAAGAAAGGATACAAATCAATTTACCTGCAGCGACAATGTAGTTGTATTTCTGGAACCAACGAGGATGTCGTGTTCTGATCCACCATTGAGAGATGAAGGCGACTGAAAAACTAGCTGTATTAGAGGAACTGATTCCCACACAGAGCCAGCCGATGCCCCAGCTTCAGAAGCGGTGCGTAAGAAACTACTACCTCCACAGGGAGATCAAGTACATACCACATAATAGGCGTGTAAAGGTAGTTAACTCGCAACTTGGGCCAATAGCGATGGATGATCCAGAAAGGCACCGGCACGGCAAGTCCGATTAGGTATGACCATACGACCCATTGGTATCTCTTGCCAACGGAGAACAATTCGCGGCCAAGGCCACCCCATGCAATGGCCTGAGAGTTGTATTGCTGTGGTTGCTGACCGGACCAGATGTTAGTTCCTTGAATGGAAAGCAGAATCTCTCGTTGGTTGTCGATGATAGAGTTCATTAATACTAGAAACAATGGTAAGCACATGCGAGAATCGAGATTGTACACTCTTACAGTAGTTCAGAACAGCGCCCAGGAGAGTGCCAATGATTTGAGCAGTGAAGGAGGCACGGGGAGGGAGCTTGGCATCTGTCAAAATATATTGGACTTCGCTGTTTAGTATAATACCAGAAGACATACACTGGCCGATTTTAAGGTCACGGAGCAACAGAGTAGCTTGTGTGACAGCATCTGAAAACGGTCCGTTAACCCAGACCCCATAAGCATATGAACTGAACCAACTGTAACTATAGAGAACAAAGTACATGTTGGCCATCGGTTTGCCAGGATGCAAGTACCCTGCTATCGTTTGCACAAAAGTCTCTAGTATTGATGGTCAGAGTCGATTATCAGGATGGTTGATTGGAATAGGTAACTTACGAATCGGGAGGTAAAACCCCGTGATAGCGAACAATGCTCCAAAGAAAACAGTGGATACGATGGCCAGGAGTACAGATATAACAAAGCCCCACCACGGTAAAGTGGAATTGCTCTTGTAATTGACTACCAAGGCCACCACAGACGATAACACGAACGTAGTGTAATACCAGCTATTTTTGGCGTCAGGATACTACGACGAAGAATCATCGATTTGTTGTTACATAAAATGACAGAGGCATAAGACGTACCTTGAGCATTTGGGCATAGTGAGGGTCAATGTCCTCGCCCTCCTTAGGTTGCTCCCGCATCCCATCGTCCTTCCAGAACATCCAATCGATGTTCTTCCACTGAAGTTCATTCCACGATTTGCGAAGGTTGGAGGGAGACATCCAGCTCCAGGAATCACGTAGCTCGCCGCGATTCCAAAGGAGTAAGTGAGTAAAGGTGGCTGCCAGTCCCATATTTGTGGCAAGCAGATATACGATCCAGGTTCCGGCATAGTATGGCAATCCCTGTTCCGCGAGGAGGGTAGGGTCAACTGCAAAATTTGCATTCAGAATCAATGTCTGGTTGTACACAGTGCCGTTCTCGTAGAACAACAGTTGAGATAGCTGCAATTTGTGTTAGGTGGGATATCAGGTGTAAACCAAACCGAGCATACGAAGGGAAAGTTTTGGGATTTCCAGATATTGCTGTAAAAGACAGCAACGAAAATGACTCTAACAAGAGCATGCATGTTAGACAAGCTCGTTTGCGTATGCATTGAAGACGCACATGCATATTAGATACCCGATGAAGCCGGAGAACTGTTGTCTTGTTGAATGCAACAATCGTGTAATTGTCTATTTGGGACCTACCTGCGCGCTCAAGGGAATTGCCATGGGGTTGACAAAACCAGCGATATACTAGGATTGGGATAGGGGCTATCGCAGCATCGGCTTTGTGATAAAACTAACACTAACCTGCCAGTCGAAGCAAATGGAGAGAAGACCAAGGCCTTCATTTCCATTACTTCCGCCAAACATTCGAGTGACGTCAGCGTTCTTTGGGAAAGCAAGGCAAAAAATCGACAAGCCGGTAAGAAGGGGGAAGATCCACTCTGGGAAGAGTTCCCAAATAAAGACCCTAGAAATCCCCAGATGGAGCACCAGTCGAAAAAAAGGAACGGAGGGGGGGGGGGGGGACTTACACTCCGAAAACGAGATAGAATACTTGAAGTCTACGACGGGCATTCACACCATCATGAAAGAATGCATCAAGTGTAGACATGAGCGGGAGTATATTGGGATAAAGCATTTTTGAAGGATAAAGTAGAGAGGCTGTTTCATCGAAGCAGATCAGAAAACAGATCATTCTAACTTCCCAAAGGATACTCACATCTGAGTACGCCACCAATGCCATAACCAAGGAGCTGACTGGAAAATAACAAGCAGATAGAGGTTGCAGCATTGGGAGTGATGTTGTAGTACAGGCGCTGTACGGAAAGGACCTCCGTTGCGAGAGCAGAGTTTGCTGCAGCACTAGCCATGATAATGATGAAGGCATTTTCCTTTTTGTTGAAAGGATGCTGGACAGGGTGAGATAGAGGGATGCGAGAGTAATTGGGTGGACGCCTACGGGATTCAAGTAACGGAATAGACCGCGACGAGGGATGAACGTTTCCATTGCGATTCCAAGGACGTAGGAGACGAGACCAAGAAACATCAAGGAAACCAAGATTGTTTGCTAGCATTGATGGGGTGAGATCGATAGATGTGGCCCTGGACGAACTGACCGGTTTAAAATAGTAGATTTCGGCTGCTTTGTATAAGAGACAGAATGACTAAAGAGGCGGTAAACATACCCAAGGAGCCACCAAAAGCAGACAGACCCAGTCCAAGGAAGAAAGCACGAAAGGTCCACGGATTGAGAGAGGAATCGTCGTCGACGGAGATGATCCGAGTTGCGATATCACGTTCGGTGTGAAGGACGACATCTGAGGTATCATCAGTGGGTGGATGCGATGCAACCTCTACGTCAGGCTTTGCGTGGCACTTCTCATCGTTGGTGCTTGGAAACTTGTTGATCGTAGTCGGATGGAGGTCGGGACGGCCATCAGAGCTTTTGTCGTCCATTCCTGAAGATTCAGGGTACGGAGTACCGTGGGGCGATCACTGGGAGCGGCAAGTTTATGTATCAGGATACAAGCACAAAATCCACCGAGGGACACGGAGCTGTGATTGCACGGATTGCCAAGCCTATTGTAATTGGGGTGGGGGTGGCCGAAACAACACGCGTGTTGCAGTTCATCGATTGTGGGATGAATCGGGTCGCTCCAAGAAGTCGAACGACCGAGACCTCCTTGAAACAAATATCTCCGAGGATCTCAAGTTCTCTTGAATGTAGCGACCTACTCAGCGGGCAAAACCTCAGATCGCGAATCAATACATGGCCGGAATCAGCTTCCATCGGGACAAGTGAGGAAGGATAGATATCGTACTCACGGTGCTCCGCCACCCTCCACCCGCTGATTACAGGAATCTTCGGTGCATACTTCTTGACCGCGTTACACGCTATGCTCCTCTCAGCTGGAGTTGCTTCCGCTCATCGTCGCGAGACCGCTCGACATCACGTCCGCGATGCTCTCAAACCATACGACTGCCCAGCTATCCGGGGTTCCTTTGTCAAAGTCCTTGTCAAACGTTTTCCAGAGGTCCAGAGATAGGATTGCGACGGCCATACAAATTGCGACCAAAACGGCATGCTTCGAATGCGCCATGTCGGCCCCAAAATAGCCTGAGATGGGCGGTGGTGTATGAAGTTTGAACAAGTTGCAACTTGAGTGAGCAAAGTTCGTTCGTGACCTTCAAGCAACCCAGGCTAGCAGGGCAGCATTGCCTGGCACAGTTCGGAGGAATGTGAGACAAGAGCAGCCATAGATGCACTTACGGGTCGCACATTCATACTAAGTAAGACGGTTCTGACTACCTCCGAGTCGGAGGTCAACTCGTCAACAAGTTCTTGGCGGCTAGAAACACACCGTACATTGGTCCTTCAATGCCAATTGGTCGGCATCACATACTATGATCAAGCTTCTTCTTCGGAAGAGTGGCCGCCGCGGGGATAGCCATTGCCAAAGGGAGCCACAGTGGGCCGTGAGTTAATCGATATGATTCTGAATGACCGGTCGACTCGGACTTCATTTTCTTGCCAACAGCGTGTATGTCACGGTCACGTGTATGGCATTCAGACTACTCAACGATGTCGATGACAAGCAGTGACGGAGTCAAAGAGATAACACGAGTCACATGGACCCATCGCCCTTGTGTGTAGATAGATCTTACAGCGTACATCCAAAACAGCCTTCAGCATCAACATAGATGAAATCTGTATCTTTACAGCGGTTTTGGTAACTATCAGTGGCAGTTGCCACTGGTCGCAGCCAGTGAGTTTCATTACAAGATCGTAGCTAAGTAGTCGCACTCCGAGTCGAAACGATGCCGCCCAATCGAAGTATCAGCTGTGATCTTCAACGCATCTCTTTTCTAGCCCACGAAATCCAGATCTTCAAACCGACGAATGACCCTCGCACTTGTCCTCAGACACCCGAAAATATCCTGCCAAGTGTGTCTCAACCGAGATCTTCTGGCGTCGTATCAATGCGATTTGCATCATCACCAACAACCCAGCCCCAGTACGCATGCGGAGCTATCCAAAGGCGTGAGCACGTCGCTGGTCCAGAAGCAATTACACCTGGCAGGCTGGCACATATCCCACCAGAAAGCGAAGATTGCCTCCACTTGTATCGCGAGGTGAGAAGAGCGCCTGAAACACCTTAAGGTGAACCGTCGAGCAATATTGAAGGAGAATTTTGAAGGAGAAGGCACTTCTAAGAGCACCGACGCCGATGATCGTCATCCCGATTCCCATGGTACGAGCACTCGAGTCTAGATTGTCGGACGTATGGAAGTGACGAACCCGAGTTCGAATAAATCGGTGGTAAGGAGAGTTATCAAGGGCGAAAACATGGCGACATCTGAAAGTGAAAGTAAGTGTTGTCAGTCCAACCGCCAGGCCCTACGAAATGGAAACTCACAAACTGCAGAACCATAGTCATATAATGTCCCGAGTAGCACCACCTACTCAGATCAATCATGCTCAGGATGAGAACGCCACACGCAGCGGTTGTTATGATCGTCAGCACAGGGACACCAACATGTGATGCAATGAATTCAATCGACCCCGCAAGCTTCCAACATTCAAAAGTGCCAACTAGGAAAGTGATGTGAATGACCAGGAGGAGGTAAAAGTTAAAAATAAGTCGCACACCTAATAAAATAAGATAACTCCGAGTTTCCATGCTTGACGGAATCCAATTGCAAGTAAAACAAGGGGTAATAGAATCTGATCTCGAAGAATAGCAATCTACGGTATTTGCCGCGTTACTTGTGAAAATCATCCATGAGGTACCCACAAACACTCACCCGATGCTCATGAAACAAAAAGGTGTATCTTAAATGATGCCCCTGCCGACAGACAAGTAAACGTTTACTTGATGTTTGGGTGGTTCCGGCCGTGTGCGTAGGAGGAGCAGGGCGCTAATGAACGCAGCGCTGATCCGCACACCATTGGGAAACCCTATGCCCCGGTTAAACAGTTAAACAAGTAGTTCAACATGATCGGGGTGTACGATGGATTCAACGGAGGACCCGCATGCAACGAGGCTCATTGCAAGCGTGCGGCGTTGCTGGAAATAGTGAGATACCACCGCCATTGTCGGGATATACATAAGGCCTTGAGCTATTCCCGGGCCGATCCCTTGAGCAAGAAGGATCTATCATTGCATATCGGCGGGATGAGTGATATAGCATAGTATCTCGTTAGCAAGGCGACAGACCTGATAGTGTTGACCCGGTTGAGCGAGAGAGCATAAACAAGGAGACTGATTCCAATAACGATCCTCCAATATCAGGTGGTAGCTTGGTGGAATTAGCTATCGAATCTCAGGCAACGCACGAGACATAGGACATACAAATAACCGCGATCATAAAGAATACCAGCAACAACACCGAAAGATGTCAGGTCGCATACCTTGATAAACGCCAAACGACGTGGTATATCTAATCCTTGTTTGAGTGAATGCGCATCGCTCGGAGTCAACATTACGCCTACCCAAAACAGCGCAACTGCACCAACGCACTATCTATTATATTATGCACCGGCGCTGCACAGCGTGTCCACCCGCGTGGCTTCCGTTCCGGTTCCGACGCGATCCCGTTCCGAGCTGTGTTAGGGGACCGATCATTCCTCTCCTGTTACTAACTTTCGTGGACTCTGTGGACCCCTATCGCCCGAGACGCACGCCTCGACTGTTTCTCTCGCGCTGCTCGGCGCTACTCGGCGCTGCCCTTGCAACTGCGCTATCCGAATGATGTGTCACACACTCACAGGGCTGCAAAAAGTGCGCGAGACGATACTGCCTCGGAATTGTTGAAACCAGCCCTTTGCTGATTGCTGCCTGGCAGCTCGCTCGACTCTCTCCTATTCCCGGGCGCCCCTTTGCTCTGTCAGCACGTTCTGCCTCAAGCGTGCCGCTATAGGAGCCCAACGGCTCGGCACTGATCGTACGTCATTTCTGTTTTCTCTCCCCTGCACACCCCTAATTTCCCTCTTCGCCTCTCTCTCTCATGGCGACTACTACGTGCACCGTCCACTGAACCTTCGGCGTCCGTGGTCCCTTACGGACGTCCGTTCGACTACGCGTCACCCACGTCCTCTGGAGACATGACGATTTTTAGCTGATCCCTTCGGGAGATAATCTCACCGTCGACTTTTTCTGTGAAGAAGGATTGAGGACAAGGATGAGGACGACGCGGGCGCACGGTGACGTCGACGAGGTATGGTCCCTCTTCCTCTCTTCCTCACTCTCCCTATCCTGCTCTCCCTTCCCCCTCCCTCACGCTCACCCTGGCATGCCGAGTCGTCGACACGCAACGGCAAGACGACAACGACAACGGCCAAAACGAACCCGTCCACGTCAACACGTCGACGACGATGGCACAACGCCGAGTGGCGACGCGACAACGGCGAGACGACAACGGTGACGCGATGACGACGAGATCGACGACGAGGCCCACGAAGCAGGCGCACGGTGACGCCGACGAGGTACGGTCCCTCATCCTCTTCTCTTTCTCACTTCCTCTCTCCCTCAGAACATGCGGAGTCGCCGACACGACGACTCGACTGTGGCACAACGCCGACTGGCACTGGCACTGGCCACGCGACAACGGCGAGAACCCGTCCATGCTGATACGACGACGCCGACGACTCGACGATGGCACAACACCGAGTGCCAGTGGTGACGCGACAACGATGAGACGAGTTCGTTGACACGCCATCGACAACGCCGACACGACGCATCAACGTCAACGGACCGCGTGTCGACGATGTGAGCGAGACGACAACAACGTCCGCGATGTCGACTCGACGGCGTTGCAACAGCAACGAGGACGCGACGTCCGAGGAGGAGGACCGCTTTCGTCCGTTCCGGCTCCGTGCTGTGTCGCCCGCACAGCTAACTCGACTCTCTCCTAGTCTGCCTCTTTGCTCCGTCAGCACATTCCACCTCAAGCGTGCGCTATACGAGTACTCATCGTCATCGCACGGTATCGCATGTCACTGCTGCTATCACCACCTCTACAGAATCCACACCCCTAACTTTCATCTTCGCCTCTCTCTCACGGCGAATACGTCAGGTACGTCGTTCTGCAGACATGACAGTGTCTTGCCGCTCCCATCTCAGGTTGTACACAATCTAACCACTGACTTCTTCACTTTCCGCCGAGCATCTGCTCCTTTCCAAGAACGCATATACAGCGGGCTCGCGCGTGCTGTCACTCGCTCCACTCAAACTGCTGCTCCGTCACGGTCGACATCAGTAAGCGCATCAACGGACGTCGGCAAACCTGTCCTTGAGCTGTTTGCGACAGACGTATGTGCTCAACTCTTCATTCTCAAAACTATATTTACCGTTTGTCAGTGGCTGAGTCGACAATCGGACGCCTTTTTCCACTTTCGTCATCGCTAGCAACGTTTCCCGCGCTAATCTGAGCATGTCGCCGTTCACGCAGAACTCACTGGTTTCAGTAGGGCAGGTGCGTCATTTGCGTGACTGACATTGCTTTCGGGGCTGTGGGGGTGTTTCCGTCTTACGGCGACAACGGCTCCGCACTGATTGTCATCGGAAGTTATTTCCGCTTTCTCTTCCCTGCACACCCCTAATTTTTCCCTTTCCCTCTCTCTCTCTTGGCGATTACGTGCATCGTCCCCGGAATTTTCAGTACCTCTCCGGCGGGATTCACTGCCGACAGATTCTCATCCTTCTAATTTGCGTGACTGACATCGATTTCGAGCTGCGGGGCCCAGCGGCGGGGATACTTCCGTCTTCGTCTACTGAGAAGCCTCCTCTAATGACATTTGCAATTGTCCTAGTAATTTAACTCCATTTAACTTGAATGCAACCTGTGCGTTTCAAACAGTTCGGTTCACAAGGCTTGCGTTGCAATAGCAGCAATTCTGACGCACTTCCTCGAAGTACGCCTCGGATCTCCTTCAACTTCACTCCACATGTCGCGTGAAACGCGAAGGAGACACCTTACTTTCATTTTCTGAATGAAACAACGAGCGCTCATTCCCTAACATTGTATTCGATTCTTTTCTAATTGATTACTCATTTGCTGCGTGATATCCATCCCCTTCCACTTCCTCTCTTTCGCAACGTCCGAAGGGGCCGCTTGTTATAATAGAAAATAAGTCTTATCGCTCAGCATATTCAAGGCCAAAAAATGACACCTACGCTCCGACGACGGTGCACCACGCTACAGTGCCACCCTCGGGGAATTGACCTAGTTCGGTTCTGGCTTCGTAAGAATTCTCTGTATCATACAGGATAGGTGAGACGGGGTTTCTGTTATAGTGTGTGATCATTGATACGTCAGAGGGCATGTTGTGAAGTGACACTCGATGATGATGATGATGATGATGGTTCTGAAGTATCACCAGATCACTCACTACTTAAGAGTGTTTTAGGAGTGACCCTACATGCAGGTCGCCGCATCCTGAGAAATGAGACTTGAAAGCGACATACCAACACTACTGAGAAGAGCATTGCAGCAAAAGACCCTGCAGATCAAGTCACCATCGACACATGGAGTTTAGTGTTCCAGAACAAAGGTATGACATTGGTTCATTCATTGCATTGGGACGCGTCCATGGGGAGACACGTCAAAATGAGAAGGGACGACTTGCGTTGCTTTCCCTTTCCCGATCTATCTCCATGGTCCCGATCTCGTCATCTAATGGCAACAGCAGAACGTTTGCTTCGTGAGATGTCAGAGCTCGTCATCGAGCGCATATATGGTCGTGCTTACCACTCGGAACCTAGGTCAGGGGCATCGGGGTTGTTTCGGTTAACAAGATTGAACCAAGACGAATAGGTAGAGCTTGCTAACTTGGGTCTGGCAGAGGTAACACGTCTTCAGACACCGTACTATGGAGTGAAGTTATTTCGGACTTACAGAAATAGTGGTCGTCCGAGTTGCGTCCTTCATGGAGTAGTTGCTGGGTAGGGAGAACTTGGAGTAGTGTTGCTAGTATGGGACACAAGAGATAGATCAAGTAAACTACGTAACCCGAGGGCGCTGAGCAAGAGGATGGGAGGACCTGACCTGCGCAGCGCTTGGAAGGGTCGAATTGCGCCGGGGAGCTACGAAAGTATTTAGCTACTTCCCAATCTAAAGTGCAACTTGCAACCAGAGCTGCGTGATCCCATAAGAAGAAAGAAAATAGGTGTATAGGAGCGTGGCTAAGGCATGATGACCCGTCGGGCGTAATCGGCAATAACAAGATCAACATCACGGAGATCCAGTTGTCACATGTCACGGTGCATCCACTATAAAAGAGGAAATAAAGAGACGAAGAACAGTTTCAACACGGGGTTAGGTCCTTGATACGCCGGTGACCACCGACCTTGCTGTCCATGTCAGTGACGTCGGGGTTGACGCCTTTTAACAATACTAGCCGTGGTGCCGCGGCCGAATGGTGACGAGACCTGGCCTTGACATCACTGATGGACTCATATGCATATGGTAGCCTAATGATACGCTTCTAGGATTGCATCATTCCAGGCAAGTCTGACGTGGGGAAGTATCGTCGAACTTGAACTTACTATAGATCCGGCCCGGCACCTACACAAACAAACAACTAATATGTACGTAATGGGACGCAGGGGTTGGCTATATCATTTTTTTTTGGTAAGATGCCTTGATTCAATGTTTCTTCCGATGCGGGAGTCGAGTCCAAACCGCTGCCAAGAACGCTGATCCGAAGAAGTTAGAATCCGATCTGAAGCTAGCCTGAGATGGTTATGAAAGTCGATTGCTGTCAGCACTTCATGAGGCGTTTTGGCCTAGTAGCTGGACGTGGCAGATAACACCCGCTTCCTAGGTTGACGTGAGCAGTCCTACCAGGGTAGACCGAGGTGGCCACTGTCGCATGCAAGAGGCTATTGTCTCACATTTGTAAAGGACAGTAGGTTCTCTGAATATTGTTTCGCTGACCGCTGACCTCTTGCAGATTGTGGCAGTAGCAAATCTGCTTTATGTCCCTAGGATGCCACTACCGACTTTTCAACAGACGATGTCCGCAAAGCGGATAATCCGCAATAATTGTGCTACGTGGCTTTCCTGCAAATCATGATAAGCGACCATTCTGAAACTCGGTCATGGCCAATCATTTTCCTGTTCCACACTTTAGGTACTAACTGACCTGCATTCGATCACAGAATCATATATGTAATGTGGCTGGCTGCTCACAGGGCCTCCGAGTCTGCACTCCATTTGGACCCTTCCCTTTTCGTTCCCTAGGTCTGGAGAACTTGCCTGCGGGGTCTCTGGCAGTGTTATTATAACAGCAGAGCGGTCGCGGTCCGATCACCAGCAAACAGTGACCACCCATTTCCTTCTAGCACATACAATGCCCTCCAGCTCCTCATCTATCCAAACCGTGGCCGAGCCTCCATCGCTAGCTGTTTTGAATGAGAAGGCTGGATCTGACACCGAACCTGATCAATTTCCTGAAGGCGGTACTGCAGCGTGGTGTACTGTTATCGGAGGGTAGGTATTATTCTGCTTTTACTGAAATACCCTGAGAAATGCGAATGGTTTGATGTCTTATAGGGCCCTAATTCTATTTTGTGGCTTCGGGTTGGCATACCATATACTTTTGTGAGCGATGCATCCATTGACACGGAAATTAGGTACACCGTTTCGTTTGGCGTTTATCAAGGTATGAATCCCTCGGTGAATCCCCTTGTGAACCTGCATTGATGGTTGCAGACTATTATACCCTGCATTATCTCACCAACGAATTGCCGTCTACGATCTCGTAAGTTATATGCAATACTTTCGTGGAGCGGATCCGAAACCTGCCCGACAGATGGATAGGAAGCATCAATGCATTCTTGGGGAATAGTTTCGGTATTGTAACGGGTGTGCTACATGATCGCGGATATTTGTATGTTCCAATCGTCTCAACGCTGTCCTAGATACTAATAGCACCAAGCTATCACCTGTTGATTGGAGGGTCGTTATTGCAGTCAGTCAGCATGTTCGGGCTCTCGCTCGCCCGACCAGGTCAATTTTATGTGGTATGGTCATCTTCCCTCTCCAGATAGATATGAGCCGTCTCACCGACATGGACTGATAGATATTGCTCACCCAAGGGATTGGTCTCGGGTTAGCTCAGGGACTACTCTTTGTCCCGACGATGGCAGTGGTCTCGCAGTATTTCTGCCAGCGTCGTACGCTTGCAATGAGTCTAGTTATCTCTGGGACCTCCATCGGATCACTCGTACACCCCATTATGTTGAATTACTTGTTCAACAGTGTGGGCTTTGCCAACGGCGTACGAATAAGCGCTGCCACGGTCACCGTCCTACTTCTCGTTTCCTGTTTCCTCATGCGCACGCGGTTAGAAGCACCTAAAAAATCTTCAAATTATTTATCTGTCGCAAGGCGTATTGTTCATGACGTGCCTTTTTGTATGATGTGTGTTGGGTGAGTACTCTTTCACGTAAGTCACAACGAGTGGCTGTTTCTAACAAACGACACCCGAACGGGCCGTAGATTGCTCTGCTTCGAAGTTGGATACCTTTTCCCACTTTTCTACTTGCAATTGGATTCCGTCACACATGGAAATTCAGAGACGTTCTCA
Organism: Leccinum variicolor; assembly: GCA_038091415.1. Taxonomy (NCBI): domain Eukaryota; kingdom Fungi; phylum Basidiomycota; class Agaricomycetes; order Boletales; family Boletaceae; genus Leccinum; species Leccinum variicolor. The sequence goes on along the minus strand of JBBPOK010000029.1, from coordinate 15,732 downwards.
TTATACTCTGTATGTGGCCTGTTTCTGCTACCCAGGTTGTTCGTTAACTGATTATTCTAGTTTGTATTTTTGAACGGAGGAAGCCTGGTAGGACGGTTGACCACCGGATCCGTCACATCCTGGATTGGCGTGCCGATGCTGATGAGTATCACGATGGCCGCATGCGGCGTTGTCGCCCTCGGCTTAATCGGTCTGAACGGCGTCGGGACGGTCGTAGCCCTTGGAACGCTATATGGATATTTTTCCGGGATCTGTTGGTTTTTCCTATTCTCCGCTTCCTCATGGTCAACCATTGATGCCCGTCGACAGACATCGCATTGATGGCCCCCCTCATGGCACACCTCACCGTTGATCTTTCCGAACTCGGGTATGTTTGCTCCCACAAGCTCTATCGTTCCAGTTGCGCATGCTCATCGTGATGATCGATAATCAGTGCTCGGATGGGAATCGGAATGATGTTTGCCGGGATCGGATGTCTTATCGGTGGGTCCCTACGCGAAATCTGATACGATCACTTGACATCTCATGAAGGAACACCCATCTCGGGTATGCTGCTCACCACGCAATACAAGTGGTGGCAACCCTCGCTCTTCACTGGGGTACGACCATGGGGATCCATTGAAGGCAATGTACTAACATATCTCCCTAGCTCATGGCACTCACCGGAAGTCTGGTGTTGGTGATCATGCAACTCGCGCTGAAACGACGTTTGAACTACTCACAGAAAGATCAAGGGCCTTGAGGCTCAGCTAGCCGGCCTCGAGGCGTAAACGAAGTCATTTTCCCCTTCGGAGATAATTTAAATCCGTCCGACAAGCGTAGTCTAGTCACCAGCAGAAGTAACTATCTATGGTATAGTCTGAAATATCCCATGTTAGATAGAAGTAACGCGTTGGGAAATCAAGCATGCAAGGCGTTGAGCGTCCTGAAGCAACTCAGGGCGATTCCCGCTGTGATGGTGTAGATCAAGACGCGACCCGGGAAGGAACTATGCGTCAAGAACGGGTATGGGACTAATCCAGACGGATATTGGGTGTGCAAATGAAAGCGTCAGAAATTCCCAGGAGTGTCAAGGTGCGGGACGACGGGAGGACTTACAGGATCCGTTGAAGGTGGCGCAGTATTCGACGAACGAACCATACCAGATGGAAAAGGCGGCAACGACCGCCGGCGCGGCCTTGGCATGCGCCTTTGTAAACTTGGATTCGAAGAAGAAGAAATCAATCAAGAGGCTGAGTAGCGGCACGGCATGCAAGGCTAGATCGGTCTTGAGCGGAAGATGCATAAGTTTTAGTGAGGTACCCGGGGTCTGCTGGGCCAAGGGAAGTACGATGAGGTATGGGAAGAACGTGAGGAGAGACCAGTAGATGGTCGTGACGACGAATTCCAACTGTGATGCGAGTGAGCTCGGAGTCGGGTCCGCCGAGAAACGGGGAGGATCTTACTGGCAAGGAAATCATAAGGAGCGACCTCTTGACCTGGCGAACGACTAGTAGGATGTGCTTATCAGCTCGCCGCGGACTGATCTCGGCCGAGCTACACGTACCTTTTATAGAGGGGAACAAATCACAGAAGAGACTGACGAACATGCATGCGCACGAGATGATCAGGCTATGATACGGTTTGATTCGTTTTACGGGTTCAATGGGAGGAAGGAATTACCCTTGGTTTGTTAGGAACTGGAAATAGCCACCCTTTTGGTTTTTCATCCAGCTCCCGACCCCAGTCACTGCCTCGCCGAGGGAGTACCATCCCCAGCCCATGATGCCTGCCGCGCCTGCATGCAATACGAGTGCCAGAGATCGTCGCATAGTCTTGAGATGTAGAAGGGAAGGAAAACTGTTGAAGCGAGAAGGAAGTGTGGCCGCGTGTGTCTTTATTTGATTGCCTTTTTCCTTTTCGCTCGTGATTTCCTTGTGATGCGCTACTACTATTACAACAGGGCGACGTCGCTTCTCTCCTCACGTTCGTTTCACGCCTCTTTCTCAGCTCGACACCTCGTTGGACCGAACGACCCCGTTTCCAACCTCCGTCCCATCGTCTACACAGACATCCCCACCCCGATCCCGTCACATGCTCGTCACCCGTATTCCATCGACGAGTTCACAGACGTTCCACAAGACCACACGTTGGAGCTGCAGTACAAGCTTGCTCGAGAGTCGCTCGACGCGTTCAATCACTACTACTGGACAGACGTGCGTAGTGACGTCTTCCCAGTACGGATCCCCTCACTCACGGATACGGTAGAGCAACACTCGGTTCGAAGCGGCCAAGCAGTCCGTCTTGACCTCTCTTCCCGAATCAGCCACTCCCGAAGTACATGAGAATGCGCTCTCGGAATTGTACAAGAAGTGGGTAATGCAAGAAAGGACGAGACAGGACGAATACTCGAACGAGTGGCGGAAGCGTAATTGGGAAAACATTGTACTCGCTGCGCGCGTAGAGTACCAGCGCTTCAAGCAGCGCTTTCAGTGACGCATACAACATGGTGGTCGACCTACGTAGACGAGAAACCGCATCTCATATCTCCTCCATAACCAACTCCCTCACTCTGAAGTAGACATCTTCCAACTTCATTTTTTCCACCACAGAACTCTCAGCTCTAAAATCTCTCGCCAGCTCGCCCACCATCTCATCTGGCATACCAGGGAACCGCGACGACGTCTCCGGCATGAGGGGGACAGCCAGACACTGCGAAGGATCGAGGTCAATGCCCTCTGGCAGTGATTCGTTCGGACCAACAGTGGCAATCGTCGATAGAATGATGATGAGGGTGTGGTACAACGCGGTCGCGCAGAAGCGGGCTTTCAGTTGTGCGTCGGTCACGTTGGCCGTTTTGCGGATGGCATTCCAGCTGTAATGTAGGGTGTTTGATTGTATACAGAACATACCGAGAAAGCAGAAAACATACTCATCGTGGCAGTACACTCGACACCATGCTCTTCTAAACGACGACAGTCGTCGAGCATCTGGAGTGTCCTGAAATGTCGGATTTAGCGTTCTGATAACGGTCAAAACATGAGGAAAATACCTCGGCTCTCGCCAGTAGCTGCAACGCAGTCGCATAGTCATCTATGCTATCCCCATTATCTTTCAGCGTCAGTACGTCCACGACACCTTCGACGTTCAACACTTTGCCCTGCAAGATGTCCCTCGCGTGATTTTTGAACACCTTTGGTGATTCGGGATGAGTGAAATTACGAGTTGCATTGCGGTCCAGATACGCACTGTTATCAGACCTTCGCGATCTCCTTCCTTGAGTTTCTTCGCCTTCGAATACAGAACGGCGTCAACCTGCGCGTCCAGGCTGTTTTTCTGCTTTCCACGCATCGAGTTCACCACGCTCTGGAAATCCGCGAGCAACTTTTCTTGCACGGCAATAAAGTCCAGGCCATCATGGAATGCTGTTACGAAGGCAAAAAAAAAGGTCGTCAAATTCGGAATACTGCGAACCTGGAGAGCATAATAAAAGCATACCATCGAGCATCCTCTCGTCCAACGTCCCGCCTTCCTGCAAATTGGCCAGCTGGGAAAGTTTTCCGAGGGAGAGCGTGAACTAGCATCACCAAAAAAACAAAACCGTTAGCGTGATCACGAAGGCATACGCAAACACCTACATGTTTCACTCCAAGGTCGCTCGCACCACTTGCCTCTCCCAACAACCTCCTGCTCGCGTCTCCGAACCTGTCTCTTCCCATGTCGTTGATCCAAGCAACGCCGTTGTACTCTGACTTGACTGTGCGCTCTTCGCCCTCCCTTCCTTTACCTTTCGGATCCCTTGCGAACAGCTTGTCCATGATGGGTCCCCATATGCTTTCCTCGGCAAAGACGACGCGAGCCTCGCTTTGCTCGATACACCAACGTACGACTTCGCTACCAAACGCATCACCGAATTTGGCAAGGTAGTCTTGAATGAGAGGCGCCTGAGGATTCGAGGTAGGAGGATATGGCATTGGGCGGAGGAGAAGCGACGCAAGGGAGGGAAAGTCTGTATAGGTGGTTGCGAGGGCGAGAGCTTGCTGAAGGTGCGAGGTCTGGCCTAAATAAGAGATTCCATGATGAGGGGCTCGACCAAGAGAATTGTATAAAGCAACGTACGCAGCGTTTCGAGGACTTCGGGTCTAAGCTGCGCAAACTTCTCTTCTATCTCCTTCCTGTCCCTTTGCGAATTTGGATCGTCGGCTGCCATCGGGCTAGGAGATCAAAGAAGTACACGTTAACAACTTCATGCGGCGAACACGAAGAAAGCGTGCCTTGAAAGCCAATCTAGTCTCTCCTGCATACACGCAAACAACAGCGTAGCAAGTTCAGGTAGCATATCCACCACGTCCTTGGGAACATTACCTCCCCCGCTAGTTGTAGCTACCTTCGTCACGGAATCGACGAGCTTCAGCACTGCATCGATAACAGCGGGTCTACTTGTCCATGGTTTGATCATTGGAAGCTCAACGCCGTACACGCCAATGTTATATGCCCGGTAGGAAAGCGCGGCTTGAAGTGTGCCCTAAGAATAACGTGATCAAGGTTGTGTGCATGGCTCAGACAGTCTGAAACGATGTAGACGACTGACCACAACAGCTCCACCAAGCTCCTTCAGCGCCCCGGTTCCTCCGTACCCACTTCCTTCTAACTGACTCAAATACTCCACCATGAAGACCAAAAGCTTCCCCACATCAGACACACGATACTTGAAAAAATCTCGTGTAATGTCTTGTGTGGGGTTCGGCTCGGGCGTGGCCTGAGACGAAGGGGTTGCAGTGGATGAAGTATGCCTGGCAGAAAACGCATGGATACTGTCTACGATGAGGGAATGAATTGCGCCAGCGCTGATGCTCGTTTTAGAAACAAACTTGTCGAGGAAAGCACGAAACTAACTCGATGTGTTCGTTCAGCCTGACCCAAAGCTGGTGGCATGCGTAGAGCTTCTCAGCGTTGGTCGCCAAGCGCTGACGACTTCTTTGAGACATCTGGAGGGCTCACTGAATCAGTACTTGTATTCTACATTCGCGCTCTAGGCACGTCCATCGCTGCATCAACCAACGCATGACGACAGGATGACCATGAACCGAACAGTGGTGTACTGACCTTTCCCAAAGCACCATTATCGTTGATAAACCGAATGAGCCAGCTCAGTCGCTCTTTCCGCGCCGTCAGTTGATATGTAAGATCATGGTTCGGCCGGACGATTTCGGCATCTGGTTCGAAAGAAGACTCAATTAATACCAAACAGACGGTGCAAACCTTGAAGCAGAGGCAGCACGAAGGAAAGTACAGCTCACCACTAGTGACTACTGCAGCGCTGATCCCTTCGGCAGCACGCATGAGCGCTTCTCCGTCGAGTACTTGCGAAGGTGGGAGGATAAATTGTAAAGGATTGGCAGGGATGGGTGAGTATAAAATGGCTTGCTTCAAGGTTGCTCTGAGCAGATCAGGAAGGGATCTGTTCCACAATGGCATCAATATACCGAGTTCTAGGGGCGCGATGGTGGCAAGGAAACAAGGAAACTCACTCAGCCTTGAACGCTTGCACCTTTCCTACGTCCAATGAGACTCTCAGCATTAAATCACCCGTGACCATCAGAACCTCGGCCTCGTTTGTCTCGGCTCCCATGGCCATGGCCATAGTATTGTTCGGATCACCATGGTCAAGAGTGATAACAGCGGGGAGAGCAGAAAGTCCGAGGAGCCGATCGCTCGAGGACTTGAGAACGAGACGGTCGTTGTAAGGAGTGTCTGAAGTGGTCCAGAGTGAGATACCTAGCAGCGAAATAGAGAGGAGCGAACGCGTACCTCGTGCACAGAAAATGACGACCTCGCCGAATAACACTGCAATGACCGCTCCTTCAGAAAGGAGTGTTAAACGCGGATGCGCGGGTGGAGAAGAAGCATTCTGATAACATGTTTTAATGCACGGCATCGAAACAAAGAAAGAACGCTCACAGCAACGTAAGGTATTACAGTGACACCGTCGACGCCCCACGAATCACCGTGTGCCACCAGGCGGAGGATGACATACACCCTACGAGGTCCAAAGCTGAACTGGTCGACCATCATCGCACCAGGGTCCTCCTCGGCCCCTGCAGAAGCATAGGAAACCAAAAGTACGAGCGTGTTTGAACTTTGGCATACTCTGTAGTTAGCCAGGACCAAACGGCTCACAGTTTGCTCACCTCTCAACAGCGAGATCGACACCCTCCAAATCTTCAATACCAACGCCGCCACCAATTGCTTCCTGCACCACCCCCGTTACATCTGTCTCAGACTTCAGCTCTTCCGTTCCTAATGACCATTTCTGGACCCGCATGTCGACCAAAACAAAAAGATTGTTTTTGGATGATGCGAGCGCGACAACGTTACCAGGCTGCGGTCGTACTGCAGGAGACGGCGCTGACCATCCCAGAAGGCGCGCAAGGGAAAGGGAGGAAGACGGCGTTGAAGGAGCAAAAGGCCGCATTGTGAGGGTGTGTTTTCCGCCTTGAGAGGTAACCCCCAATCGAAATATTCTGCCCATGGATGTAGCAGCTAGGTATGCATATGTCCCTCCAGATACACCGCCGAGACTTCCCAGATCGGTTCGAACAACACACGAAACATATTCTTCTTCTGAGACCTCGAGAGGGAGATCCACCGTTTCGAATGTACCTCCTCCTGAAAGTCCAGAAGAGATTGAAGGCCAAAAACGCGTCGCGCCGCTGGGGGAGACGAGGATAAGACCGGGTTCAATAGAGCGCGAACGGGAAGGGACAATGGCATGATGTGGTGCGGGGGATGTGGTATTTATGTGAGCTGGAGGAGGAGGACACGGCAGAATGTAGCATGTTGGGCTTGGAGAGTTTGGCCTAAGCGTAGAATGCGACCAGAGGAAGCACGTCTTTGCAGACGCGACAAGCGTGTACCCCGAGGCGACGTCTACGCATCCCGCATACGATTCCACGAGAAAATCTATGTGAAACGGGAATGGTGAGCTGGAATACAGAGTAGCTCGCGAGGACGCGTACCTGTAGAACGGAGAGCTTGTTTGACTTCTACTGGCAATGCGCCATACAAGCCGACTATCAACTCCTCCGTTTTCGCGAATATGGCATCTTTTTGACTCGATGCCCTCTCTGCTTGGGCATATGCGCCAGGTGTCGGTGCTTCGTCGACCTCCATCCCAGACTCTGCTACTGAACGCGGAGGTGTACCGGCAGGCGCGACGCGGTGAGCGAGCTTGCGCGGTCTAGGTGGTGTCCCAGACGACGGTCGCGGTGTCGCATATCTATGGGTCCTTCGGGGCGCTGGAGAAGCGAATGTCGCCATCGAGGTCGTGGTGGTAAGTAAACAACAGCACACTTGGTTTGGTTATGACTACTACCACCCCAGCAGGGTTCCGATGTCTTACTCTGCCACTGGCCCAGCTGTCCTTGTCTGCTGCCTTGAAATGTGGGCAGTCCTTTCGGTGGACGAGTTATCCTGTCTGTGATCCCTCCGACGCATCCCTCACGTATGAGTACCGGTTTTGTCTGCGAGACCGTCTCGTCTGCTTGAGACAGTCCTCTGACACTCTTTTCTATCGTTCCATCTTCCCAAACGACTCCACGCGAGCTGGCGCTCTCGAGGACGAAACTCTGGCTTGGCTCAGAGACTATTTCCAGCTGGACGTCGACCTCGTTAAACTATACGACGAATGGAGTAATCGAGATCCAGTCTTCCGCAATGTACGAGCCCGTTTCTCTGGAATTCGCGTGCTACGACAAGATCCTTGGGAGAACCTCGTCTCGTGAGTGAACAGAAAGCGCTGGTTTCGAAACTCGACGCGACCACACATAGATTTATATGCTCTTCGAACAACAACATCGCACGTATAACGAAGATGGTCCAGGACCTCTGCAAGCACTTCTCTCCACCTCTTCTGTCCCTCGAACCACCAGTTTCTGACTCGGATGGTGTTGTTTCATATCATCCTCTCCCACCCCCGAGTGCACTTGCTGCCCCTGAGGTTGCATTGAAATTACGGACACTTGGTTTTGGTTATCGTGCAGACTACATTCAACGAACGGCAAAGATGTTGGTCGAAAATCATGGTACTGCGATGACGACTTTGAGGGCGCACTGTGTCGTTGAAGCTCCAGAAAAGTGGCTTATGACTTTGAGGGACTTGGATACCCTGAACGCAAGAGAAGAACTACTCAAGTTTGTTGGTGTTGGTCGCAAAGTTGCCGACTGTGTTTTGCTCATGAGTCTGGACAAGGTACCTTCAAATTCCTGGCTGGCATACTCGGAATTGATGTAAATCTTCATTTCATAGAGAGAAGTTATACCGGTGGACACCCACGTCCATCAGATCGCAACGAAACATTATGGGTTCAGTTCTCGGGGTTCGAAGAAAGTTTCTATGACTCCAAAACTCTACGACGAGATCAACACCAAACTGGCCGACACTTGGGGAGAATATGCTGGTTGGGCACATACCGTGCGTGATTAGCACAACTTGCAGGTTCACCAACTGATACGAAATCAGGTTCTTTTTACAGCTGATTTGAAGATTTTCTCCTCTTACGGGATGCCAAACTCTCCCACCTCGGTAGAGATTACTCCAAGCTCCACGCCAACCGCAACCCCAGCTAGCCGGCTCTCGAGCAATAAGCGGTTGCGGAAAACTAGTCTTGTACCGCCTGAGAAGGACGAGCTTCCTGTGATCACCGACCCAGTGTTACTGGAAGACGCCATTCGTCTCATTGAAAACACCACTCTCGCAGAAAGAGTCAAGAGAAGACGGAGGGGCGTCGATTAAGTCCAGGGTCACTGATCTATACCACGACTCAATTACGTATCGTATCCCTTGTTCCATGATCCTGCACACTAGACAATCATTATAATCACTGCGTATCACCCAATACCTATCGATCCACATGCGAATGTTGTGGCTGTGTCACACATCATGTCCCATACCAATCCGATACAAAAAAGCGACCTGGAAGACAACTCTTCCGGATCAGAGGAAGAACACCTCGGACATACGGACGACGCGACGGAAGTCCCGGAAGCATCGACATCCAAACGCAAGAAGAAGAAGAAACTACTAGATCACACCATCGACGTCGGTGCACCTCCCGACACCGCCGAGGCTGTTAGACAAGCGCTGAACAACTTGATGCTGATGAACGCGCTGAAGGGCAAGGCGAGCACTACTGGACGCGGAAAGAACTTCTCCGCGGAGCACAAGGTATCGTTTGCCCGGGCCTGCTTTGTCTTCTTCGTGCATGGTCATCCTTTCCAAGTTCTGGGCGACACAACCCGTCCCTCAACTGGGTGAGCCAATTGATTTCAGTACCAGGGCTTATATCTACTGACGTTATTTGCGCAGGGGACGAACCGCCGGCTGAAGATGGGTACATCGAGCCCACAAAAGCTGTAGACGATGTTCGGCAAGACCCATATCCATTGCCAAAAGACTTCGAGTGGTCCACCCTTGATCTCAATGACCCCAACCAGGTATGTTTCTATCTGTGACCTACCCATCTGCGCTCACGCGCATCAGATCAAAGAGGTCTACGACCTGTTGTCCCTCAATTATGTCGAAGATGACGAAGCTGCCTTCCGCTTCAAGTACAGCGCCGAGTTTCTCGAATGGTATACTTTCTTCATAGTAGAAGGCGAAGAACTGACGCCATTTCAGGGCACTCAAACCTCCGGGTTACCACAAAGAATGGCACATTGGTGTCAGAGTCGCTTCGAACAAGAAGCTCGTCGCATTCATCTCTGGCGTTCCTATGGAACTTCGCGTCCGCCAAAAGTGAGCTCTTTCGTGCACTTTTCGTCATCCGAGTTTGATCTCGCACAGCACCTTTCTCGCGAGCGAAATCAATTACCTCTGTGTCCACAAGAAACTGCGCTCCAAGCGACTCACACCTGTGCTCATCAAAGAGGTCACCCGACGAGTCAACCTCTGTGAGGTAGCCCAGGCCATCTACACCGTTGGGCTTCTCCTCCCAACTCCGGTTGCAACTTGCCGGTACGTTTCACCTTGTGCCAAGGAGCATTATCTCACGACCACGTAGTTACTATCATCGTTTGATCAATGTGCCGAAACTCATCGACGTCAAATTCGCCTACGTTCCACGAAACAAGACGCTCGCACGCATGATTCGTGAATACAAAGTGGATCCCAAGACCACGTTACCTGGTTTGCGCGAGATAGAAGAAAGGGATGTCCCTGAAGTGGCGGATCTGTTCGCGCGGTACATGCAGCGCTTCGACATGGTACACCTCATGACGGTCGAAGAAGTACGACATCAGTTTCTCAGTGGGCGAGGAGAACTAGACCAGCCGTCGGAAAACAACAGACGGCCAAGGCAGGTGGTGTGGACGTACGTCGTCGAGGTGAGTAGTGTTGTGCGCTGCAGCCGTACATTCCGTTCCTCATCCTCGCATTCGAATGCTTGTCGAACAGGATCCTGAGACGCAGCGCTTGACCGACTTCTTCTCTTTCTACTCCCTCCCGTCGACGGTGATTAACAGCGTCAAGTACGACGCCGTCGAGGCGTGTTACCTATTCTATTACGCAAGCGATGTCGCATTCGTATCGGGAGAAGATAAGGAAGAGAAATTGAAGAAGCGGCTCGGTCAGCTACTTGGCGATGCACTGATCATTGCCAACCAAGCAAAGTTCGACGTGTTCAATGCGGTCAGTCTGATGGACAACATGAGCTTCCTGGGAGATCTCAAGGTAAGCTGTGTCAAGTGCCTTGCAGTTCACAGTTTTGTCTAATGCAGATTCAAGTTTGGTGAAGGCGACGGCTTGCTCAACTTCTACCTCTACAACTGGAGAACGACAGTATTGGCGGGCGCTAGGGCCATCGGTGCTGTGGGGGCTGGAAGAGGCGTTGGCGTGGTCATGCTCTAGGTAGTTCTGCCGACCGAAGCATCTACTTGCACCGATCCGTTTGCCTCGCGAAACCTCGAAATTATTGATCATCCTTCAAGTTGCTTAACTGTCTGATTATGAACATATTGTACGATCGCATCACCCATTATCCTCTACAATATTCAGTCACTATCGATCTCGATAACATCATCATCATCTACACCCCAATCGGGGGTCGGACTCCGTCTTTTGGGCTGAGATTTAGCCGGTGAGGACGCAGAGGTGTTGAGCGAAGGACCTCGGAAGCTCGGAGGAACGTGTGCTGGCTGTAGAGACCGAGAACCCAGAGTCTGTCCAGCTCCCCACGATTGCTGACTAGCTTGCGACGGCGAAACAGAGGCTTCCTTATCCTTACCCTTTGTTGAGGTCGCTTGAGCGGTTCGACCGTTAAGGGTGCTCCCAGAACCGGTGAATGATGCCTGAGAATGACAGTTATGTGAGCGAGCGAGACACACTAATACTTGACACGCACTGGAGGCGGGCTCGAAGGGCCGGCAGATGTTGGTGGTTTCGGTTCTGGAGGCACATACGAAACGACGTTGAAACCAAAGAATAGCTTCCCAAAAGGAATATTCAACGCTGCTGGAACCTTGACCTCGGTTTCTAGCATATCGCTTGTGATAACAAGCTGTTTGCTGCATGAAAAACGTCAGCGATTCGTCCAACCGAGAACGGACTGGACCAACTCTGTGCGCATTATTTTGCTACCATCGGCAACATCCTCCACGCCACGGTGGCTGATGCCCTTTCCTTTGGTCCTTCGTCCTGCCAGAGTTTCACCCTTACCCTTGAAGCTTTCCCAGTGATCACCACCTTTGCTCACGGTGGACGGTCCGCCCGTGACAAATCCGCCTGCAAGCGATGACGACGGTCGAGACGATCCAGGTGATGATGAGTTGAGATCAATGTTGAGTTTCGACGCCATCGTCGATGGCGGTGGAGCTTTGGGTCGTTCGGGTTCTACATAACCAACAGGGGGAGCGAAATCTACCTCCAGATCGGTGTCAAGAACACATATTCCTCCGCCTCCTGGTGTGGCTTCCATCACAAGAAAGCCGAATACCATCGAGTTGTAAGATATCTCGATGATGTCACCTTGCGTGAGAGCGGAAAAGTTACGAAGTGCTTGTTCTAGGCTGTGAACGCGTTAGCTTTGAGCATGCATTGCAAGGACAATAGACATACACAGCCTTCGGATCTGAGATCTCGAGAAAGTGGACTGTTTGCGGTTGTAGCTTCACGAACTTGCCCTTTGGAAGTTCGGTCCCGGTGATTCGGATAGGGTCACCTTCATCGAGGCGGAGAGTCCTCATCATCCAGTATGGGAGATTTACGATCCCCTCCTCTGCAATGAACTCCAAGACACCCGAGTGCGTGGATGCTGCAGTATTCGAGGGGTTACGGAGTTGGAACATCCATGGTGATTCGAGGTCCAAGTTTGTGAGATGAGCCAGTGCAGAAGGTGGCATGACGACTTGTAGTTTGAGGAAGTTAGTAGCGAGTGGATAGATACCATCTGATAGACGTACTCTTTCCACCGTAGGACAGATTGTCTCGCTCCTTGCCGGGGAGCATGGCTACGCTGTACGCCTTTAGATATTCATCATACGCCCTAGCTGGGGCACGGCCGATTCGAGGGCCAAGTGGACCACCGAATCCCCTATGATGATCCTGAGTGAGATCCCCGATGCGTGAATGATGTTGTGAAACCCTACTGAGCAAGCTGTGCGAATAGCCCTCCTGGGCCACCGAGGCCGTTCGGATCGCCAAACTACAACTTCAGTTAGTGAAATGTAACATGATAAAAGGCGACGCTCACAAAATCCATGGAAGATAGTGGTTAGAGAACAAGATGGAATGACTGGCTTGAGCATACGCATGCGCAACATCCCTAAACGGCAATGGCCGTGCCCACATCCGAATCGAGAAACGCGTCGGTTCTCGTCGATAATCCATCACGTCCGATCTCAGTCTAGTCCAGCACAATGGCACCAAAACCAGTACCACCAGCTTCCGCACCATCCGTACGAACTGGCTCTAATGCTGCTTTCAAGGACAAGGTGAGTCGCACGACGCTAGACCGACTTTCGAAGTTTAGGAACGCGTCTACAGGGCAAGCCCATGGAGCTCCGCATGTCCAACATGGTGGCCGCCAAAGGTTTTTCAACAATATTGGCCCATCCTTAATTGTCTGACGGTTCTGCGTAGCCATCAGCGATGCTGTTCGTACATCACTTGGGCCGAGAGGAATGGACAAGATGGTAGGTATCGACTTTTCGATCTCTTTTATAAGATGCTTCAAAGACGACGATTAAAATCCTAGATCCAAACCTCCAAAGGAGAAGTGATCATTACGAACGACGGGGCAACAATCCTGCGGAGTATTCAAGCACTACATCCAGCTGCTAAAATGGTAACGCCGCGTCGATAGTTTGAAGTAACTACTTATCCTACCTTCAGCTTGTTGACTTGTCCGCTGCTCAAGACGTAGAGGCAGGCGATGGCACGACCTCAGTTGTTGTCCTGGCAGGAAGCCTTCTGGGCGCTGCAGAAAAAATGCTCGTAAAGGGAATGCACCCAACGATTGTCGCGGAATCTTTCCTCAAGGCTTCTGTCAAGGCTGTAGAATACTTGACTGAGGTTTCGATCCCAGTCGACTTGAATGATAAAGCTAGTCTGCTCCGCGCAGCCAGCACGTCGTTGAACTCCAAGGTCTGTGTTTGCCTCTTGGTGATATTTAAGTTTCTTATCGATCTCGCAAAGATCGTCTCTCAGTACTCGTCGACGCTTGCACCTATTGCCGTTGCTGCGGTCACTCGTCTCGTGACGTCGCAGTCATCAAGTGTGGACCTTCGGGACATCAGGGTAGTGAAGAAAGTCGGTGGTACAATCGAAGACACCGAACTCGTGGATGGTGTAGTCTTAAACCAAAACGTCATCGTTTCCGCTGGTGGTCCCACCCGGATCGAGAAAGCGAAGATCGGCATAATTCAGTTCCAACTTAGCGCACCAAAACCCGACGTAAGTCGTCCAGTGCTTTCCAGGTCGACACTTCACTGTACACGGAAATTAGATGGATAACACCGTCGTCATTAATGACTACCGCCAAATGGACAAGGTCATCAAAGAAGGTCGTCAATACCTGCTCAACATCTGCAAGAAGATCAAAAAAGCAAACTGCAATGTCCTCCTCATTCAAAAGTCGATCCTGCGAGACGCCGTCGATGACACCTCTCTTAGTTTCCTCAAGCGTCTCAACATCTTGGCCGTCAAGGATGTTGAACGTGACGAGATCGAGTTCCTCTCGAAGAGCCTGGGGTGCAAGCCAATCGCAGACATAGAGGCATTCACAGAGGACAAGCTCGGCTATGCCGATTTAGTCGAAGAGACTTCGCAAGCGGGCGCAAAGGTCGTGAAAATCACCGGCGTCAAGAATAAGGGCCGCACGGTCAGCATTCTTGCAATGGGCGGTAACAGCCTCGTCGTTGAGGAATGCGAGCGCAGTCTGCATGATGCCCTCTGTGTCGTACGTTGCATCGTAAAAAAGCGGTACGGCTTACACAGGTCCTGATTAACGTGACACATATTGATTCTTCGTCCCAGAGCACTCATTTGCGGTGGTGGTTCACCCGAAATCCACGTCTCCCGCCTCCTTTCCCAGTACGCGCAGTCGTTGAAAGGCATGGAAGCGTACTGTTTCCAGGCGTATGCAGACGCGTTGGAAGTCATCCCCACCACGCTCGCAGAAAACGCAGGCCTGAATCCCATTGCAATCGTCACCGAGTTGCGTAATCGGCATGCTCTTGGGGACCGTAATGCAGGCATCAACGTTCGGACGGTGAGTTGGCGTTTGGCGTTAGTGTGGAATGATGCTCATGATCGATTCAGGGCTTGATCTCCAACATTCTTGAAGAGGATGTGGTCCAGCCTTTGCTCGTGTCCACTAGCGCGATCGAATTGGCGACGGAAACTGTATGTCTGCTATTGAAGATCGATGACTATGTTCAGGCTAGATGATGAGACGAAAGCAATTAATCATTCTCTATGATGGATCACCATGACTTGCTGAGATGCGCACGACCTAAGTATGAATACAGTAGTATCAAGTTTGTAGAAGTACATATAGTGAGCGTTTGATGCAAGAGAGAAGAAAAAAATGCCAGGACCGTGGATTGAACACGGGACCTCCAGAATGCGTGGGAACTTCAGTCTGTTGCTCTCCCAGCTGAGCTACCCCGGCGTTAGCGTCCTCTTGCCATTGTGCTATATCGCGCCCGTTTTCGAAAAGGCCGTGAGCTTGCCCGGGCCGGAGGTGCTGAGTTCGGCGCGGAGGGGTAGATTTCTTGAACTCCACAAATATTCCGAAGGGCCAGGCCTGCTGTTTGGGGGGAAATTGTTTCCTGAGCCAGAATGCGATGTCACGGGAGGACCTATCTCAGATCCCAAGATTTCGCCCCATTCGAATCGCCCCGTTCGTGCCAGAATTTCGTGCTGCTACGCCACAAGATGATTGAATCACGAATGTTGGCGTCATTGTTCTGACTCCGCCGACGCCTGGGCCACAACTTGAACAACTCTCACAGGTGCTAATAGCACGGGTAAGTTGTAACCCGCAGGTCCCGGTTATCCTTGTCAGCTTTCCGCATTGACGCGGGCCAGCTCACCAACACGACGACCAAGGTGCAGCCATTCCGAGTCGCTGTCCCGTCCAACCTGTCGCCTAGCGTATGGAGGCGACCACACGCATCTGCCGGCGCCGGTCACATCTCACAACTCGCTTGCTATTCCCCCCGTTTCTTTGCCGCATCGAAAGGGAAATGGGGCGG